>JAXDDX010000033.1:4320000-4381466 GCA_034670405.1 Hoplostethus atlanticus
GCAGCAAGCTACCATTGAAGACACAGTTTTTATTTTATAAATATATATGCACACAATCATGGCACAGACCCGTGTGTGAGACTGTATTAAAAAACTAAACGATTTTATATACCAGCATCATGAATACAACTCCCTGCTAGTGTTAGGAGGAGAACTGGAACTGCACCACGACTTCAGGGTTGATAGAAAATGGAGAAAAAGCCCCACCCTCAGTCAGCCCTCATCCTTGTCAATTAATAAGAGAACACAGACTGGGTGGATATATGGAGAGAGAGGAACCCCGCAGTTCGACAGTATACATGTGAAGTACGAGAAAAGTATCACCGAGCAGCGAGATTGGACAGAAATAATGAAATAAAACCACTGCATTAAGTGATGAAAGCCGAAATATCACCTGTCGGCTTCTCTCTGATCACCACATGGCTTACAGGAAACCTGCCTTGTCGATGCAAAAAAACACGACACTGCCATTGGCAATTCTAAACACCAGACTACTGCAGAACAGGCTTTCTGATTTCTTTTCTGTCTTTGGGAAAGGATTGGAGATAGAGAAAAATCGTTTTGAGAGTCTAGCTCTGTGGTGGAGGTGGGTAAAACACAAATATGTTTTCTGTCAGCATATACGGCACTATTCGAACAGATACAAGAAATAAACACTATAGAAAGGTTAGAGAAGATATTCAGGTTACTGAACATAACGCAAATACATCACCGAAGATCTGACCGGTCCCCACAACACCACTGACACTCTGGTGAGAACGGCGAGGCAGCGCCTTTACCACCTCAGGCAAGCTGAGGAAATTCAAAGTCTCCCGAGGATCCTTCAGTCCTCTACCTTCTGGACTGTAGAGAGCATCCAGACAGAAGCATCACTGCCTGGTTTGGCAACAGCTCCGCTCAGAACAGAAGGCTCTGCAGAAGAAGTGCTTCGGCACCGAGCGCACTATTGGAATTACACTCCCCACCCCTGCAGGACTTGTACCACCAGGGAGGTGCTGAACCAGACCTGCAGGATCATGAAGATCCTCAGCCACCCCAACAACGGACTGTTTCAGCTGCTGCGGTCATGCCAAAAGCGCCTGCCGTAGTACCACGCTGCAAAAACAGAGAGAGCTGAGACTGAGTTTCTTTCTCGGCCATCAAGGACTGTGAACTCCGACCGCACCAGGGCCCCCACCAAGAACACACAAACACTGCCCTCTTATGGACACACACAACACCACACACACAACAACACACACCTAACAAACACACACTTAGGTAATGACTACACATAATTTATAATACATATATACAATTTCTCATATTTCCTCATATTACTGATAATTTTGTAGTAGCCTTCTTACTGTAAATATTGTGTTAGTGTTTTTTGTTTTTTATATAAGAGCTCTTAACTGTAATACTGTAAAAATTGTTTGTCTTTTATTGGTAAATACTGTAGTACGTGTTGCCCTTTTGCACATTCCCGTTGAGCATTGGCCACTTTTTTCCATTTTTTTTTTTCACTGCACTCCCCGTTGTTTATGTGACAAATAAAGTTCTTTGAATCCTTGAATCTTGAATAGTTGAATGATACACAAGATAACCGACAGAACCTGGAGAAGAATGAGAGGGCTTTATTATTTTCTCCAAGAGAAAGCCAAGGGGGCTTTAATCAGAGCCAGAATCACCACTCTGAGGATATGGACGCTCTAGTTCTTCTTCTTAGATTGGAACAAAAGACTAAAGAACCAGAATCAAATGCTCCACCTACAGCGTCCCAATGGATATAACATCTGACCCTGCTGAATGAGGAAGCTAGCCATGGATTTTTACAATGGATTTACCTTTTTAATGCATGGACTGTGACTCTTCTAGCCAAATGGAGATACATGAAGGCTGCCTAAGCTGAGCCCCAAGAACAGCCACATCTCTCGATGGCAACATCACTATTTTGATGAACTGTCCACAGCAATCTTCGCAGTTTATTCTTATGGTCGCTCACCTGGAATCGAATTGGACTTGCCTGCAGAATTTTATAAGCGTTTCTGACTGCTTGATCGGCAACACCTGTACATTGTTCAAGAGTGTTTTAAATCTGGACTTTACCTCTAAGTTGCACAGAGCCTTTTTGTCATTGCTTCCAAAAAAAGGAGACCTTGGTCTACTAAAGAACTGGAGAAACCAGTTTTCTTTCCAGTACAGACCTACAATACTATCTAAGTGTCTTTCAAATAACAGAAACATTATATGGACACCATTGTACATGTCCAATCAAACATATTGTGTACCCTTAGGCGGACATAATGGATAACCTGTTTTAATACGGGATATCAATGATCTAATCAAATTTTTGAAAAGCAAGATTTAGGGTTGTTATCGATTGACCAAGAAAAAGCGTTTTGATAGAGTAAGAATCACAGAATATCTGTTTCAAAAAAAACTTGAGGACCTTTGTGTGTAGGCCAACTTTTTATTTCTGTATCCGGTTGTTGTACGTCAGGGGCTTCCTGTCATGGTTAAAGGTGGGTGGTGGACTCCAGTCGGACCATTAAAGTAATATAGGCATAAGACACAAGGTTGCCCGTTATCAGACATCTCTACTCTCTGGCTATGAGAACCTCTATTATGCAAACTTAGAGCAGAACCACTAAAAACCTACAAGGTTGTCTTCTAAATTGGTGGTCAGGAGGGGACACTGTAAGCTTGTCTGCAATGCAGATATGTAACAGTGTTCATAGAAGGCAGGAGTTTCAAGGTTCTCATTCAGAACCTGACATTGTATGAGAGCATCATCCTGCCGAAAGTCAACTGGCAAAATTGAGTGGATACTCTTAGGGCAATGCAGGGGAAAGACCCACCTGACTACCAGGAGGGTAAGTGTGATGTCAGGTAGTATATAAGTGTTTATAAGGCATTTTTTTTAGGCAAGAGGTGCAATGAAAAGAAAAACTGGAGGGAATAGTGGAGGAAGGTGAGTGCCAAATGTCTCGATGGACCGGTCCTGTCCACATTATCCTATTAGGGGAGAGTCTGTTGCAAATAACCTGTTTATGCCACTCCGTTATGCTGTGGCAATCGTTTACCGAGTTGGAACCATCGGATACAGTGGTCCAAGAAATCCATCAAGAGGTTGGTGACCTTCATCTGAGCGGACACACTGACCAGCCGGCACTCTGTTCTCTGCCAGTAGCTGAAGTGGACATGGCCTGATTGACTTCGGCTAAGCTCGTATTAACCGCTTTTCCCGCCTACAGACAGCAACAACGGCTTCTCTCAAAGGGGCTATATTGGACAGTGCGAGCCAAGTTGCTCTTACCAGAGAAAGAACGCTAGGTTATGACTCAAACATCTCTTTCATGTGAAAGTGTGGAAGGGTTTTGACCTGTCTAGAACCACTCCTTTCTACCAGTCATGTTCTTAGACGGCGTGGACTGCAGTCCTGAGGATTAAAGGGATACTGCTTCGCTTCTATGGCCAGGTGAGAGAACCATTGTTCCATAATCCCTCTCTCATCCCAGCGATGATACTGAATTCTGTGTCTGTACAGAGACATTTATTAGAAATGGACTTACCAAGCTGGACAACCTGAGTTAGGTAATGGCTTGGAAAACAGCTATAAAAACTGAGTGAAGACACGTTGTGATTAAAATCAACTTCGATTTCTGAGAAAACTGATAGACAGTGGTGTCTTCACTACCTCCCCCTCCTTCAGGAGGCAATGTGAGGGAGGCTGTCCTTGATGTCAGCTGTCTTCCCTTCTCTGTCCATTCTCTGCTGCAGTGGAAGAGCAGCAAAGATGAGTGGGTCCACTGCTCTCATTCAAGACACCACAACTAGGAAACTTCTCGGGAACATCAAAAAAACTTGTGCATCACTAGTGTGAAGGTCATTCATAACCAGTCGTTGCGCGAGCGCTGCAGGCAGTACGAGGTGGTCTGGTGTGTTTGCACCAGGTCTTCCCCAAGGGCAGCTGGAGATCCCTGTACTAGCCTCCTAAAAGAAACGAACTGCGGATCTCCCAGTGGAGATTGTCTATGGGGCCGTGCTACAAACAGACATGTGGCTCACTTCCATCCTACAGTAAGAGTAAGCTGTGCCTTTCTTCAGGCTGAAGATACCTTGGAGGCATCGTGTGGGTGAGGTGTCCAAGGCTCACTGGTCTGTTGAGGTGTTGAAGAATGTTTAGTGTTTTGGGGAAACCCTGTTGACTCACTTTATCGTTTGCCCTAAATACAATGCTGCAACACCGTAGACCGAGTGTGCTTGCTCATTCCTAATAGGTCTGACAAAAAGAGCATCTGGCTAACCAGAGGAACACAATAAAAGGTGGCTCAGTTGTCCCTGAGCAGATTGTCAAGGACTTGTGGCAGCTCGTTCTAAGAGTAGAGTTTTTCATATTCCAAAATGACATCAGGGTTAGATGAGTTTGTTTGAGGCTTGATGGGGTCAAGGAGGGTTTCTCTGTACATAGGCAGATCACTGGCCTATGTCTTTTTGAGTTTGGTCGTATGAGGGAATGCTAACAAATACAGGATAATGTTCTTTTATACCCTTTTATTTATTTATCTGCAATTTGTGATGCTCGACTGTTTCCGTTTTGTGTAATACTATGAAGCCCAATAAAAAGGTGTTAAAGGTCTCTCTCTCTCTCTCCTGTCCCTCTCTCTCCTCTCTCATTGTCTCTCTCTCTCTCTGTCCTGTCTCTCCTTCTCTGTCTGTCTGTCTCCTCTTCTGTCTCGTCTCTGTCTGTCTGTCTCTGTCTCAGTCTCTGTCTCTCTCTCTCTCTCTCTCTCTCTTCCCTCTCTCATCTGTCTCTGTCTCTCGTCTCGAGAGCGAGCTCGTCTCTCCCTCTCTCAGCTGTTCTGTCTCTCTCTCTCTCTCCCTCTCTCTCTGTCTCTCGCTCCTCTCTCGCCTCTCTCTGTCTGTCCAATGTCCCTGTCTGGCTGTCTGTCTCTCTCTCTATCTCTCTCTCTCTTCTCTCTACTGTCTGTCTGTCCTTCTTCTTCTCTCATCTCTCTGTCTGTCTGTCTGTCTCTCTCTGTCTGTCTGTCTTTCTCTCTCTCTTCATCTCTCTGTCCTGTCTCTCTCTCTCCTGTCTCTCTCATCCTCTACCTTTCTCTCTCTCTCATCCTCTCCTCTCTGTCTCTCTCCTCACTCTCTCCTGCTCGTGTCTCTGTCTCTTGTCCTCTCTCCCCTCTCTCTCTCGTCTCTCCTCTCTCGAACGTCTCTCTCCTCGTCATTCGTCTCTCTCTCTCACCTCTCTCCTCCCCAGAATCGTGCACATTCCACTTAACACATCCAATTAGATCCAGACTCTACTAATTCATCCCCCAATCTATTTCGTTGAAGGAAAAGTGTGTTATAAAATGATATACTTATTTTTAGTCAGACACGTTGCACTGTTCACTTTTTACTCTGCTATATAAATAGTATAGACTTCTATGAAATAATAGTATAAATAAACCTGGTCAGATAGTAGCTGCACAGTGTGGTGGTGTAGGACTCTGTGTGTTGTGTGTAGGTTGTGTTTGGTTGTGTTGTGTGTGTACATGTCTACCAGTGTCATAGGGTCAAAATTCACCTCCTCTATCTTTGCTGGATTAACCATAAAAAAGCAACATAAAACTAGAAAATCACCTTCTTCCCCCTCATCTCATCGCAGCTCTCTCTATCTTACATGATCTTTCCAGGGTCACAGAATTGTGTCAGGGCTCTGTGACCTCTGACCCTTGACCTCCTTACTATTGGTTGAAGCTTATTCTACTGTTGCACTGATAAATCACACTGGATGAGAGTCAGCTAAATGTGAACCCTCATATATATTTATATATTTATATATTTATATATACTTATTGTATATACTTTTACTTGAGCACTGGTTCTGCTTGATGCTTGTTTAGGGAGGAGATGCACTCATGGTTTCTAGTGACTAGTAGTTCTCTTGACTATGTTGAATACACTTAATGTAATGTAATATAATGTAATGTAATATTATATTGTCTCTCTCAGCTACAATAAATTTAGATAGAAAACTGAAACGCTGTGCTGACGTAAATTCAACCAGACAGAAGAGAAAAAACATTGAAGCTGAAATGAGGAAGTGACATCACAGGAAGTATATCTTTCTCTTCAAGAAGCATTTCAGAGACACTTTGACAGGAGAGAGAGAGAGAGAGAGAGAGAGATAGATAGATAGATAGATAGATAGATAGATAGATAGATGAAATGAGTGGAATCAAATTATTTCTGATTCTACTGTTTCCTTTTCCAGGTAAGGCTCCATTTATATGGATATTAAATAATAGATACGTTACAAAACTTTACTAATATTACTTTATTATTGAATCTTCATTTAACCAAGAAGGTCAATTATGACAGTTTTAGTATTTCCTGTTGAAAACCAAGGACGGGTCACATTTTCAAACTTGTGTTGTATCCAAAAGGATCTCCACACCAACTGAACGTACCAGGCATGTTTCTGTTTCAATTCATTTTCACAATATTTCTCATCATTTTCTCCACAGCAGTAACCGGACAACGTGTCTCCTTCTATGGCAGAGGTGGAGATGAAGTCAGTCTGCCTTGTACCAATGTGAGAACCGATCAACATGAATGTAACGAGACTATCTGGCTCTTCAGTCATAATGGAAGAGGCTCAACAGAAGAGCTGGTGACCGATGGGAAGATTTCTAACAATGAGTTTACCGAAGCTAAAGCAGCCAGACTGAGTGTTGCATCCGACTGTTCTCTGGTTATAAAGAATCTCACAGATGAGGATGTTGGTCGCTACTACTGCCGACAGTTCATATCAGGACAACAACAAGGTCCAGATGCTGAGGTTTATCTGTCTCTTATTCACTGTGAGTATTTCCATTCTAACCTATTCAGCTCAAACTGCATTCCTGGAACGAAACATAAACATTACATTAAGTATGATTACAGTAATGTAGTTGATTTTACTCTGTTATTGTCCATCTTCACCAGTGACTGAACGTCAGAACACTGATAAGATGACGTTATCCTGCTCTGTGTCGAGATGGAGATAGTTGTGAAGAGAAACTGGTGTGGCTGTTTGATGGTGAAAAGTTGACAGGAAGTAACAGCATCATTCTGACATCACAATCTCACTGCTACACCACTGTGACCTTTCTGACTACCGAGCATAGCAAAGAGAGATTCAAGTGTGAAGTGACTGACCTCTATGGACAGGTGCAGACATTTGGCTTCCCCCCTCTGTCCTCAGGTGAGAAAACATCTTTGCTAAGATGAAATGTTCAAGATACCTTCATTTATTTATCATGATAAACATTCTTTCATTCTCCTATGATTTACCTGATATAATAAACATGAACTCTTTCCTGACCCTACGTTGTGTTGGGTTTTGTTATTGTCTTCACCCAGGAAAGACAACAGCAACATCAACAGCAATATCACCAACAACACCAACATCAACAACACAACATCAACAACAACAACAACAGCAACACCAAAAGAGATGACAGCAGGCCGATAACCACCACTGATCCTTCAAACCCAGCAGGTAGTGGTTTTCCATTCTGTAATACACATTTCAACAATTCCTCGTTCCTTCCCTCTTTTCCGGCCCCCAGGATTCCACGATCGCAGAATGTTTCACGAAAAACTGATAGACCGTGAAAAAAACAAAAACCACAATAGTGTTTTTATAGTCAGGTGGTCGCTTCACAGCTTTAGTGCCATGCACATTGGCCCTGGAGGAATTTCTTCAACCTATACTCTGATTTACAAAGGGTGAAAGAAAGTTCCTGAAAGCTGATTTTCCATCTCCAGATCAAACTCTTCAAGAATGTATGTGAATATACTCCCACATTTATCTGGTCAAGAAATCACAGATTGGGCCTTTAAATCTACTCCAATGTTTTTTCCATCCCCACAGAATATTGCAGAAACTTCGTCCAACAGTCTTATTTACTGCTTACAGGTTACGAGAGACTTGCACTGTCAAAAGTCACAAATAGCAACGATCTGGCCACAGGAGCAGTTTGAGCCACAAACGCAGCAATACTGTCAACAATGCAGGAGTTGGAAATGGATTGCAACTTGTGACCTTGTGCAGATGCATGTTTACAACAGACAGTCTTGCTATTTGCAGCTTCATATCTTTACTGTTCAAGTGTATCAGGTTTCTTTGCACACCATGTTACACATTTTTCCACATGTAAAACACTTAAACAACTAGTTCATCTTTCATTGGTATGATTTAACTTTCTGCTCTGTCATGTTTTTTCCATCCATGTTCCACAGCTTCCACCGATCTCTCAGTCCTGAACTACGTCATGTTGGCGATGCGTGTTGCAGAACTATTCCTATTGACTGTAATCACTGCTCTTCTCATCAGAAGCTGGAAGAGAGCTGCAGGTGAGAAAATCCAGACCAAAACTTTGAAGCGCACATTAACACAGATTGTAACTGTACAAGTTAAACTGCACTCTCCTTTTTATGTTTGTAGGGAACCAGACACTTCCAGTGAGGAAGGTGAGATCGTCTTTCCACCACCATGAAACTTGCAAGCAAACTTCTGTTTATTCTAACTATCCTGATACTAGCTGATAACGAAACCATAGAGGCTTCCTTTTTGGTCTAACATTGTAGTGACCCTAAGAACAAGCATGACAATGTAAATGGTTTAGTTTCAAGTTAAAAAACGTGGTCAACCTGCCCATCCCTCCGTTCTGCCGACCACAGGAGCCCCCTGTATGTTGTCACCAGGGTGGTCTTGTGGCTGGTGACTGCAGGTGGTGGGCTGGGCTTACGTTGAATAAGTCGTCTCCCCTGTGTGCGCTCTGTTCTCCTGAGTGGGAATGAACGATGTGTCACGTTGCACTAGTTCAGTTGGCGTAGCCTCCGGCCAAACAGTAGCCTGTGTATTGCTGGCAATGAAAAGGAATCTGCTTCATGCACGCCACTTTGAGTAGTGTAGAAATCTTAGTCTATATGTGGGTTCATTACTGTACATTACAGTGTGTCGTGTTGTATTTCACAGATGGGTGATGATGGTGATGATGGTGATGATGGTGCAGCAGACTATGACGACATACAAGCCCCTTCTGCTTCTGTCAGAGTCACTGATCTCAACAACATCCACACCAACGAACCCAAGAAATAAGAGACGTCTCACAGCAGTGAAACATCACATCACTTCATCACAGTCATTTTAGATTAGTACCTGAAGCCTTGCTTTACCTTTTTGGATGATTTGATGTCTGACTTGCTTTTATCTCTTCTTGTATTAACTATTGTCTGTCTTTTGTCAAAGTGTATTTTCCTGTGAATCTTTCTCATCTTCAACTAGTTGATAGTGCAGCAGCTTGGCGTTCAGCTCCATCTAACAGGAGAGATCATGTGACTCCTGTTGTAGTTGCCTTAAATTTAGACTTTATTTTAGATTGTATTGATTGCTTTTAAAGCTCTAAGTAGCTTGGCCTCAGTTCATATTAAAGTGTTTGTAACTCTGAACAGAAGCAGAGTCTCAGATCTACTGAAAAAGCTCTTTGATTGTTTCAAGTTCAGTTCAAATACAAAAGGTGATCAACTGTTTGCAATCAGGATCCTGAACTTTGGAAACACCTTCCTGTCTTCTTTAAGACACAACTGAAAACTCATCTGAACTAACTTCCATTTACCTGGTAACTTGTTAACATTGTTATCATGATGTTGTAGTATTGTTAACTTGTTGGGAGTCAAATACCAAATACCTGTATTCTCAAGTGGCCTTGAATGAGCGATGGGCTTTTACTGACTTGGGGTCAGCAATAGTCTCCCTTTATTATAACTGATTATAGCTGAGCATTAATATTATGTGCAAATAAAAGATTGTTTAATACTCAGTCAAACTTTGTGTATCATAATTATTGATTGTAGTAATAGTGTCATGGCTTTCACAGTGGAAGGTTCAAATCCATGTCAGACATATGATATATGTATGTTACGGTAAATATGGGAAAATGGTAAATGTATTTGTGAAAGCATTTCCCACCTATAACACACACATATATATATACTATATATATATATATACTGTAGAGTTTTGTTCCTAAATGACATGCATATATTTTAGTACATCATGAGCAAAATACACAATTTGACTGTTGAAAACTGCATAGATGCATCAGATCCTCTCACACCGCCCACCGTTGGTCAGAGGGGTCTCGAGGAGTACTCAATACCAAGACAACTCCCATCGATTTCAACTAAAGGACTGTGAGTTGTCAAAACCTTTTCAATGTTCCTTCACTAGCTAAAAGGTCACAGGTTCAATCCCCGAACCAGCCTGTGTGTCCTGTCGAAGTCTAAAATGGGATGAATATCTCTGAGCTAGGGTTGATTCAGGTGGGTAGATCTGCACTCCCCTCAGATGTCTGTTAGAACATGAATGATGGAGCTTTCGGATGTTAGCTGGGTTTATTGTTGGCAGACGGTTGATATGGTCAGACATAGAAATAGACCATCTATTACACTGCCTGTATCAGATTACATTAACATAGAATTACAATCAAATAATAACCATTCTTATAATGGGCATTGACAGCTGTACACTACTGACTCATAGAAACCTAACACTAGATTAATCACAAGAAATAAAGAAACATCACTGACGTATTCCCTAGCGGAGTGTGACTCCCACAGCTGAATGTCTACATAACGGTCTTGAGTCGCCATCTAGTGGCCAAAAGAAGGTGACTCTGTAAGGTCTCCTGCACGTGGAGTAATCTAGTCACTTGTGCACATCATAAAAGAAGCTTCTCATTCTTTTGAACAAATTGCAAATGCTTTGGCACATTCATGCAAATGATTATGTACAACCGTCTGCTGTTTCCTACATTATCAATAGTTTATGTCATGTTGATCAAAATGTATTACAGTTTTTTACAATCACTTTGTCACTAATTTCAGAACCTTGATGTCATTTTTCAAAACTCTAGACACAAAACTCTAAACGGTCATCACTTGTAACACAGGCTGTCCAATGATCAAAACATTGCATTCATATCTTTAAAGAAACCTTGCACTTGCAGAATCACTGGTTCAAAAAACTCATTTATCATGAAATACCAGAGGAACATTCATTTAGATCACACACACACAAGATACCGATAGTTTCACTGTTTAGTTGTTTGTACAATCACTAAATATTGTAGTACAAAATATGTGATACATGTTTCATTATGGTACTACACGTAAATACATCACTGTAAAAGGACTAGTAGAGAGAATACTACAGACACAGTGGAATCATTGAACAAAATCTGAAATGTATTGATGAAATACAGTAAAATCACAACATAGGTTTCTTTGAATTAAAGCAAAAATAATTAGCTACAAAAAATAAAAATAAAACATCAACTGCAGTGTTCCTCACCTGGCTTACTGTAAAAAGTAAAACAAAGGATTGATTACTGTACTTCTATATTTCCATCAACCCTGTCTTGTGGATTTGGTTCTCATCCACATCACAATGGATGTTTTCATCCCAAACATCTTGAGAAGAATCTGCGTGTCAGGCATGACGAATCCAGGCCTGACACTGGTCTGCCGTGATGTCATTGCATGCGTCATCCATGGTCTGGAGAAGGGTGACTTGTTCATCAGGGCGCCTATCATATACCTTCCACCTCCATGTGGAGAAAAATTCCTCAATCGGGTTAAGGAAAGGAGAGTATGGGGGTAAGTACAGGGTGGTAAATTGTGGATGGGCCTGAAACCATGCTTGCACCATTTGAGCATGGTGGAACCTGACATGATCCAATACAATACGACACCTCTCAGAAGGGGTGCTTGTCCCCTGCCATTCCTTTGACCACCACGTCTTCCTCGTCTTCCTCCTCCCACTGTTTGACCTCTATTGTGACCTGGATCACGGCAGGATATGGATATTACATCCATAGTTATGTTCATGTTCCACGGTAATTGGTGTCAGTGGATCTTGTTATCCTGAAACTTTCATGATCTAAACATGGAATATCGTTCGTCAGTTTCCATAAAACTAAGCATTAAGAGTAATGCAACAGTTACTTATCATGTTGATCAGTTGTATCAATTGATAGTTAGATCATTGTAATGAAATGAACAGACAGTCATCTAAGATGTAATGTGTGAATTGCATTTTGAACTGGTAATACTTTGATGTTAAGTTGTGTCATTTTGAACAGGTGATTTTAGTTCAATGAACAAATGATCTTAGGTTTATGTGTGTTGTATCCAAGCAATTGGAAAAAGTGTTTTGAAAAATGTGCATTTTGATCATCGGTTGTGAGTTTTGTGTCTAGAGTTTTGAAAAATGACATGAAGGTTCTGAAATTAGTGACAAAGTGATTGTAAAAAACTGTATATTGGTTCTCTGTTGAATAGTCTCACCCCCCAGAACATCTAGGCATCAGTTCATTGCATAAGTCATGTCGTGGAAATTGCCTGTAAGCACTCAGAACTAAAACAAAATAATACACAAAACACTGATAGGTTGAAGTATAAAATATATTGTATACAGATATATTGGAGAGAAATACCTTGAACCAGGCCGTACAGAAAGTCAGAATCTCTGCATGCTCTCTCTCACTGAAAATCAGCTAACTACAATCTTTATAGTTTCTTTAGGAACAAAGAAGTCTCCTATGATTGGTTCACCATACTAGGAAAACATGGTTCATCCTATGGACTATCTCCACATAGTAGTGGTCTGGTCAAGGTCAGATTTATGACTTCCTTGCAGGGCCTCACTGGCTCACTGTGCAATACACAGACACATGTTCATGGCACACAACACAGTATCAGACACAAAATAATAACTAATGAATGATAATGATAAATTCTAGTATTGTGTGCAAATTTACTTTCAGTCATTACATGCAAAATGGTTGAACCAGTTGTCATAATCTGTCAAGTATATTTTCTATACATTTCTATAAGACTTTTTTGTAAATGTGTCCTGAATTGACGGGACATTGTGTGGTGCTGTTTGTACGAATTGTTTAGAGAAATGCACTTACTGTTTTACAAATGTTAAGGATGATTTGAGAAATGTACTAAAGCGACTGAGAAAAACTGTATTTGATACTCATTCGTCTACCCTTATTATATTACATTACCACTAGCTCCAAGTAGATAAAAACCTGATACTGAAGCTAAATAGGAAAAGAAAATATCCAAAGATGCAGAAAGAGTAAAATCTTTTTATTGTTCTGATTTTACTCAGGGTGTTTTGTTTGCGACAGTACGTACAGGTTAGCATCATCTGCATATAACATCATCATGTATCCAGTATTTGTGACTCCAGACATTTTTTTCCAGCATCCATTAGAGTGTGGACTATTTTCAAACAACTGAAAGTCCCACAATAGCGTTACAAGTAAATTAAATTAATAGCTATACATTTTAACAGTTAAATAAAAGTGCAGCATTCTGCATAAATAGAAGCATCTGCACTGCAGTTTTGGGTTAATATACGTCCTCTTTTCAGGGAGTGCCATAATAACAGTGGTTTGAAAAATAAATGGACAAAGGAGACAGAGGAGGAGAAATGCATACACACTTTATCCAGTCCCTCCATTATTTTCAACTAATATTTAGTTTCTTGAGGTAAGTAGCTTTTAACTACTTCAATGTTCTTCCTTTTGATTTAAAGTGAAATAAAGTGGTAATCCTTTTAATGAATGATTCTTACTGGCTTTTGCAGCACAACCCCAAAACATCTTGTGACCCGTTTTTGGTCCCCACCCCCAAGTTCAGAAACACTGCTTTAAATGATGCTGTAAAATGAGTCTCCTCAGATCAGATTTGTGGATAGAGACAGGAGAAGAGAGGCCATGGTAAAGAATTCAAAGCCTGTAATGTGCAAATTGCCTTTACAGTATTCACAACAGACAGAGGCACACTTCCCAAAAGCCTGTTGGAACTGAACATGCCAAACATAAGGACCAGCAGCTCTTTCCATGAAGTGGATCCAGGCGAAACCTCTGATCACATATTGATTTCACTTGTTAAATCCGCTTCAGAGTGTAATCTTGTACAGCAAGTATATTTTTTAAAATGCTGCTGTCAGTGCTATTATATTGAACATGTCTCACAGTTTATATCAAGCCTTTTAAATTCTCAGTATTTCACAGACCAAATAACCATAAATTATTGACCCCTTCATAATTTAACGAGTATTACTATCAACAGAGCTTGATTGATAAATACAATGACATGACAGGACAAATAAATTATTAGAACATATGTCGACACCTCAATGCTCTATCAAAATATGGTTTCTGTTATAAAAATTAGAAAATTACATTGAAATATTTTCAAGCAGAGATTTTAATTTGCTAAGAGCTAGGTCTACCATCAAGACAAGCGAAGCAACAGATTATAAGTGGTTATGAAGAACACGCCACCATGTTGCAGGAAAAACAACAAAAGGAAATGGTTCAAATTATACTAGTGGGAAGAAGTCATGGAGGATGATCTGATCATTTTACAGACTTTTATTACCTTTCCATCATGGCGACATGTCCCTCGTCCACACTGGTAACCACTTTCCAAACATTCCTGACAGGCCTCTAAAACATGTTTGACACAGAGGTTTCATCATTGTGCATTAAAGGTCACAATCTCTGAATAATAATGAACCTCCTGAAGCAGGACTGCTTAGAGAAGTGGTGCAGAGGGGAAGTGTTAAAGTTGATCCTTGATGCATTTTTTACAATTTCCAAGAAAGTGGTGACAGTAGCCTTCTGAGGCTGAGCTGACAATGTGCACAGTCCAAAATAAAAGAGTTTCATTTCAAAACAAGATATGTCTGATTTAAAAAGATGGATCATCATTCAATGTTAATAATATTTTTAGTTTTTCAAGTGCGTAGGTTAAATATATATGGGTGAGGTTGATTAAAGGCCTGATTCATAATTGCTACATTGCCCACTCTATGGCTTTGTTAACATAGTGATTCATTGGATTGAAGACTTTTGCACACAAGGCTGAAAGTAGCTACATGACAACTAAAGTTTTATATGTATCTTGAGGCTTTAAAAGGTTTATGTTGGCAATGTTCATAAACAATGAAGTAAAAAAGTACCTGCAAGTTGATTTATAATGGGTTAAGAAACTTGTAAACAGCTTAATTCCATCTTCAAGTCAAAGTCTTAAACAAACAATGTTAATTTAACAAGAATTCAGACGATCAAGCAAATTAAATTTACAGATGGATCTGAAAACACAAACTAAGCATCTGTTTCTGTCAGAGAAACAACTCTTTGTGCTCCCCCTCCCCCTCTGTTTGTTTTGTTGCTCCAAAACCCTCGAGATGGCGCTAACGTCAGTCAACATTCAAGCACATTCAAAACCATGCATTTGAGTAGAAAAATTGTAGCTGTGCATGTGGTTCTCATTGTGCACCGAACTCAGTAGAATATGTCTGAGATTCTGTTTGGTCCGTAGTGGTTGTGAAGTAAACACTGTTGTATAGTTGTGTCGTCAGGTAGATACAGTGGTAGCCATTGTAGAAGGCCCCTTCATGCATTAATCCTGCTTCTATCTGATCTTAGTATCACGGACAATTCTTTCTTGAATGTTATGCAGTCGAGCCAAACTAGTATGCTGTAAAACAAATCTCTAACATCTCTCAACGAACTACAAACAGCTGAAAAAGGTGCACAACATGATTCCTCTTAAGAATGGAGCCAAAGTGCAGCAGTAGCTCAACAAGCATGCAGGAAAGGGTGGGACTTCTACAATGGCGACATCTGAAAGACTCAAAGGACTGAACACTGACAGACCCAATGCATATAAAATAAATCCTCTTCATTTAGACTTGTTTGCCTGAATGGAGAGCCATGCAGGATTGGGTTTGCTTGGTTGGTTGGTTAGTGTGGTGCAGTCAGTCACAGGGAAAGGTCCTGGAAGGGTTATATCTTCACACATTCATATGCAGAACTGGGCCAAACAGTAGTTGCAAATGACTCTCAGTGTTTGTTGTAATCTTGGGTCATCTTGGGAGGGTGGGGTTTATCTTATCAGGGCACTTCAGCTGCTGCATTGACTCTCATGTACCTTGTATTTTCTAAACTTTCCGGCAGTTAATGTATTATCCTAAGTGACAAACCACACCCATCATTAAGTATTTGCAAATACTTCTTAGCTCATGTCTGTCCATATGAGAACTTGAACTAGATCAGCACCACAGTAACTTAAAAGTGATTACAAGCTGTTTCTAAACAGACTCGGTCACAATCTGAATGTACACGCATTTGATATTGGCTTGCTGACAGACTCTTTGACTTTGCTAAAGAAAATAAATCACAAGAAAAGAAAAGATACAATATTAACATAACATTTACAGTGCTTGTTGCAACTGCACAATCGAGAGCATAAAAGGCTAGTTCAAGTAACCTCAGGAAATGTTGGCCCTGTTCAGCGGCCACAGTACGTCACCAAACCAGAACTGCTCTCAAGCCCTTCGTCCCAGACACCTGGAGACGAGTACAAAGATGACTTCTCCATCAAGTACGATCAGTCTGGCGTCACAGGACATTTAGTGATCTAGGAATCGAAGCTTGTTCCGTTTTGTCTTCCTTCCAAAACTGAATTTACATAACCAAACTAGGAGTGCACCACCTCTCCTACAACGCAAATAAAGTGCAGTGGAACTTCTTCTCTAGGTTGTGCTTGTGTAATTCGCAAACAATCCAAAAAGAAAAACCCTCCAGGATAAAACCCAAGTTGTGCTGAACTGAACGCAATTCTTCTTCTCTATGCACAGGAGTTTGGGAGCGTGGAGGACCTGGGTCCGACCGAGTGTCATAGGAAATGTTGGGTGAAGCGTTAACCAACTCCTTCCATCCCTTGTTGGTCCACCGCCTGGCTAGAACCCACTGTGGCCTGTAAAATACTTTAGGTGTGCTTGATTAACCTTGACTAACATAAGAGCTTCCAGCTTTCCCAGTATTGGCGACATTATGCTTGGCAATAAAAATCAAGCGCACTTTTGGGTATTCACATACAGCATGGTGCCAGTGTTCATCCAAGGGCAGCAGGGGCGCCTGGTTTTTGTCCTGCAGTCCAGCACCTTTGCGGTGTTACAGTGAGGTTTCGTGGGAGAAGCTGAACGACGGTTCCAGCGCGACGCCGTTGGTTTTATTCTCTGAAGGGCTCTCAGCAGGGAGCTAGGGTAGAGGAGGAAGAAAGAGAGATATGAATGGCTGCCAAATGTTCCCTCAGGCAATCTACAAAACAAGGCAACAAGTAAACCACCCAGTACTAACGGGCCTCTGGGCCGACCCTTGACAAATGTCACCTTGTTTTGACCTCTAATTATAGCACCTCCCTTGGGCCAGTCAGTGTAATTTTGAAAATGTTGTCAAAATCTGATCTGTGGTGTCTGAAATATGTGGTGGACAGATGAATGAACAACGAACAAATGAGTAAACAAACAAATGAACGTAAGGAGACCGATCCATAACCCCCCGCCCCCCGATTTCATCATGGGGGGCAATAACAGCCCCTCCTCTGAAGGCCACTCAGTAGGACGGTAGGACCACGACTGATTGAATAGCGAAGAGACAAACATTTAATGGACTGGCTTGTCTGAAGGGTGCTTTGTAGGGAACGTTTTAGTGCACTCAGCATCGTTAGAGACGATCTGTTGGGAGGTAGGTTCAGGACTTAACAGTTTGGCTTGTTTGAAGGGCACTTTGTAGGGAGCAACAGAAACAAATGCAGACTTGTCAACTCTGAAAGGCACTTTACAGGGAAATCTGTTGGGAGCAGAAACAGGGGAATGTTGCTAGAGCAAGAGAGGAGACGGGTTCAAGAATCTGTTTAGTTTTAAGGTCACTTCATGGTCACGGTGGGAGGCAACAAGTCTAGCGTTGTCTCCTCTAAAGGGCATTTCACAAGAGAAGCAGATGAGAGACGCCTCTACACACCTGCGGTTCATCAGCCATCACCTCCAATATAAAAACCCCGGCCTTCCACCCACTCATCGCCAGATCGTTGTTTGTACTACTCCATCAGTTTTGTTCTTGGCCGCTTTGTAGTTTTGACACGCAAAGTATTCCCTACGCCTTCCGTACTAACCCCACTCTCCTTGTTCAGTTCCAGTCTCCTTCTCCGGTTCCCCGCCTGCCGACCTGCCACCGCCTGCCTACCCTGCCTGCCTGCCTGTTTTTACCTACCTATGCCTCCGTCTCTGTGTTCTGCATTTGGGTTCACTAACACAGTCGTAACAGTACGATCTGGCCATTATGAACCCAGCGGACACAGAGGCCATCCTCCAGGCCCTAGCCAATCAAGGCGTCCTCCTGGGCCAACACTCACAGGCCCTAAGAGACATCTCTAGCATGAGAGTGGCTTCTCGTTTAGCCTACGCCAGTCAGGAGGTTAGACTGGGGCAACACGAGCAGGCCCTGAGAGACATTTCTGCCAGCTTAGCGGACCTCTCTGCTACGCTTGTTAGTCTCCGCAACCCCACTACACCGTCGGCCCCGTCTGTAGCCCCTAGCCCTCCTGCAGCCATCAGCTCTTCTCCCCGGGTCCGTGAACCGTTTATCCCCACGCCTGAGCGTTATGATGGTGATTTGGGTTCCTGTCGGGCCTTTTTAGTACAGTGTTCCCTAGTTTTTGAACAGCAGCCCGCCACCTACTCGTCCGACCGGTCCCGGATCGCTTACCTGCTTGGATCCCTTAAAGGAGAAGCACTCGGCTGGGCATCCGCAGTGTGGGAGACCCAGTCAGCTGTCTGCTCCTCCTACGTCGACTTCACACAGGAGATGCGGAGGATTTTTGATCACCCCCGTCCACGGCAGGGAGGCAGCCCAGCGTCTCATCCACCTCCGCCAGGGGCCTCGCAGTGTCACCGCCCTCGCCATCGAGTTCCGTACTCTTGCTGCGGAGAGTGGGTGGAACAACGAGGCGCTCCATGCCGCGTTCCTGAATTCCCTGAACGAGCCCGTGAAAGATGAGCTGGCGTCCCGTGACGAGTCTCCAGACCTCGAGCATCTGGTCTCCCAGGCCATCCGCATTGACAACCGTCTCCGCGAGCGCCGCAGGTCCACCAGACCCCAGCCATCAATCCCCGCTCCATCGGCGACTTTCAGTCCTCCTCCGCCGAGAGTTTCTGAGCCCCGCCAGGTTTCCACGAGCAGCCACGAGCCCGAGCCCATGCAGTTAGGTAGAGCCCGCCTAACCCCCGAGGAGCGGGCCCGTCGTGTCAGTACCAGGGCCTGCCTTTATTGCGGTGAGAATGGACACTTTTTAGATTCCTGCCCGCTCTGTCCAGTAAAAGTGCCAGGTCGTCAGTAGTGGGAGAGATACTGACGAGCCGAGCAGCATATACGTTCCCAGCTCAATGCCACCCTCTTGTGGCGCACCCAGTCCCTTTCGGTCCTTATCGACTCCGGAGCTGACGAGAGCTTCATGGACCGGGTGGTGGCGGAGCAGATGGGCATCGACACCAAGCCCCTGGATTCCCCCCTGGAGGCCAAGGCTCTCAACGGGACACCGCTGGCTCGGATTTCGTACAGGACGTTGCCTGTGACTCTGTTGCTCTCCGGTAATCACCGGGAGACCATTAGCTTCTACATCCTCGACTGTTCACACTCTCCGCTGCTGCTTGGTTTTCCCTGGTTGCAGACCCACAACCCGCAGTTGGACTGGACCACAGGTCAGATTATTTCATGGAGTAATTTCTGTCATTCTCACTGTCTGGTTTGTGCACCTGCTCCTGCTTGCTCTAAACCACCGCTCCCGCCGGAGTCTATTGAGCTGTCCTCAATCCCAGAGGTGTACCACGACCTCGCCCCGGTTTTCAGCAAGCAGCACGCTGTTTCATTGCCACCTCACCGTCCTTATGACTGCGCCATTGACCTCTTCCCTGGTGCCTCTCTTCCCAGTGGTCGGCTGTATAACCTCTCCAGACCTGAGCGCGAGGCTATGTAAGTATACATCAGGGATTCCCTGGCCGCGGGCATCATCCGACCCTCCTCCTCTCCGGTCGGCGCGGGCTTCTTCTTCGTGGGAAAGAAGGACGGGACCCTGCGGCCATGCATCAACTTCCGTTCCGTGATGAACAACATCACGGTAAAAAATAAATATCCTCTGCCCTTAATCCGCTCTGCCTTCATTCCCCTCCAAGGTGCCACAGTCTTCTCTAAACTGGATGTACGCAACGCCTACCACCTCGTCCGCATCCACGAGGGTGAAGAGTGGAAGACGGCGTTCAACACTATATATATATAAAATACTAAGTAATATATTGTAACACAAAACTCCAATGCAGCTCATCCAGTGAGTTAACAGACAACTCTTTAACTTCCAACTGCTCAAAATGGAGCATAATCTGACTCATCCAAACAATCCTTTCAGAAGCCAAATTGCTGCAGTAGTTCTTAACATGCAGTTAAAAGTGGGACTGTAATCCTGCTTTCTCACCGTGTTCACGGGTGAAAACCATTATGTTAACACCATTTCTGCTGCTTATTGTTAAGTGTTCAGACTCATGCGAGTAATTGGATGATGCTCTTATCCAGAGTGAGTTAGGATGAGTCAGCAGGGAGGGGTTCAGCGTCTTGCTCAAGGACACTTCGACAGGACACACAGGCTGGTTCGGGGATTGAACCTGTGACCTTTTAGCTAGTGTAGGAACATTGAAAAGGTTTCAACAGTCAAATTGTGTATTTTGCTCATGATGTACTAAAATATATGCATATCTTTTTGGAATAAAACTCTACTATATATATATATATATATATATTACATTTGTTACATATATGTATACATTTCCCAATTTCGTGGGAAATGCTTTCACAAATAACGCGAGGCTGACCAATATTAAAATGTTAATGAAAAATCCATTTGACATTTCATTTTTAAAGTCATGCCCCGCTTTATGCTTAACAATTCAAATTTGAAAATTCAAATGCGATCAAATTATTACAGCCTAAAATGTAATAATCCCATTGCATTTGTATTTTCATGCTCTTACCTTGGGCAATCTATGACAATGTGGAAATGTTAATGAAAAATCCATTTGACATTGCATTATCAATGACTTTGTGTCCCACTTTGTGTTCAAAATTCAAATGCTAATCAAAGTGAGAAGCAGCGCCCCCTTTTGAAATTGAATTTCGTCGCTCTGAAGCCGTTTCCTGTCACAGAGGCTGAGTGTTAGGGACCCAGGGTGCAGAGAAGAGGCTGGAGACAGATGTCGGGTTGGCGTAAGGGACGTTTACTGGAGATGCAACACAGGTACAATTTAACACAAACTCTGACAGACATAAGCAAAGCAAGACACTGTCAAGACTGAGCATCCAGTTACCTCAGCAGGGCTTAGATAGTCTAACAGATGAAACTAAGCAGGTCCTTAGGGGACAACAACACAGTGTAAGGCTGCCATTTGGCTGAAGTCAGGGGGATAGCAGGGCTCCTACAGTTTCCCTAACTCAATGAAGAATGAACATTTTCATGGTCTACCGACCTGTCAGTCATTCTCTGAAGGCGTTCTCTGATAAGCCGTTACTGTGTTGACAGCCTATGTATTAAACTTAGATGTAGTTTGGTCAATAAATGAATGCCTTGTTGATTTTGTTTTACTCCAATAGAGTGCTGCAGGAATGAGTCCTCGTCTTGAAATCAATGGGTTTTTTGAATGGGTTTTTGGTTAGATGCCTGAAATAAGGTCTGTGGTTAACAAAAGCTTAAGAGGTTTTCACGTTTTGTTCTACGACATAAAATACGCCAGTAAATACCCCACTCGTGAATTTTGAGGCTTTTACATGTCTTAAAAAAGGCGGTTGCTAACAAGTGGCTAAATGAGACTACAGAGGTTGTCGGGGACATTAAACGCCATCACGCCGAACACGGTAACTCATCTACTCACTAGTCCGCCTTTACAACCTCTAGTTGTGTTTATACTCGCGCTCTTCCAAACTATTCTAACTCAAACTTTCCAACTTGTAGATTTATCAATTTATAATATTTTTAGTGGTGGTGACGTTGAAGTTATGCGACCGTGGTGTAGTTCGTTTATAGCCTAACGTTAGCTTTTTACTTCTGGCGATTGCATTTAAGCTTCAAAAGTCATAAAGTGGTGTTCATTTGTGAAGATTATCTTGCTGAACAAAACGGGTAAGTATCATAAACTTTTGTTTGCCACAGAGTTTATTTTCTGCAATAATCCAAAATCCAATGCAAAAATCCCATTGGCTTTTTGTCCAGGGAACCTGGGCGATGCTAACTTCTGGGTTGGACTACAAAAATACATCATCCCTGCAGTACTCTATAGTGGATGCAGTAGCCTACACAACTCATTTCCATCCATATGGAGTAAATATTTGAAATGTGATTTTAAAGAATGTAGTGTAACATAACTCCATGAGGCCAATAACCTGTTAATGAGGCTCTGCTACAACAAATACCTTTGGGTCGATATCCTAATGTGATTCACTTCACCAAAAGACCCTCAGGTGCAGAACTATAGTGCTGGACAGTGGCACAATGCGCAACATGTTGCAGAAATGCGCCTTGTGCTATATATATATATATATATATATAAATATATATTTTCATACATCTTGTCTGAAATCCATGTGTCTGACAGTGTTGCCTACTGAACCTTCCACTGTGAAAGCCATGACACGATTACTAATAGCAATAATTACGATACACAAAGTTTGACTGAGTATTAAACAATCTTTTATTTGCACATAATATTAATGCTCAGCTATAATCAGTTATAATAAAGGGAGACTATTGCTGACCCCAAGTCAGTAAAAGCCCATCGCTCATTCAAGGCCACTTCAAAATTCACAAAAGGTATTTGACTCCCAACAAGTTAACAATACTACAACATCATGATAACAATGTTAACAAGTTACCAGGTAAATGGAAGTTAGTTCAGATGAGTTTTCAGTTGTGTCTTAAAGAAGACAGGAAGGTTGTTCCAAAGTTCAGGATCCTGATTGCAAACAGTTGATCACCTTTTGTATTTGAACTGAACTTGAAACAATCAAAGAGCTTTTTCAGTAGATCTGAGACTCTGCTTCTGTTCAGAGTTACAAATACTTTAATATGAACTGAGGCCAAGCTACTTAGAGCTTTAAAAGCAATCATTACAATCTAAAATAAAGTCTAAATTTAACTGGGCGCCAATTTAAGGCAACTACAACAGGAGTCACATGATCTCTCCTGTTAGATGGAGCTGAACGCCAAGCTGCTGCACTATCAACTAGTTGAAGATGAGAAAGATTCACAGGAAAAGACACTTTGACAAAAGACAGACAATAGTTAATACAAGAAGAGATAAAAGCAAGTCAGACATCAAATCATCCAAAAAGGTGAAGCAAACTTGTGATTTCTCACGTGAAGGCTTCAGGTACTAATCTAAAATGACTGTGATGAAGTGATGTGATGTTTCACTGCTGTGAGATGTTTCTTATTTCTTGGGTTACTTGGTGTGAATGTTGTTGAGCTCAGTGACTCTGACAGAAGCAGAAGGGGCTTGTATGTCGTCAAAGTCCAGCTGCACCATCATCACCATCATCACCATCTGTGAAATACAACACGACACATATGAGTTTCTGTAGAATAGTCTAAAGGGAACAAACAAGGGGAAGTTGAACGCTGGCCACGGAGCAGTTTGGGTTACCTGCCTTGCTCAAGGGCACCTCCGTGGTAGTTACTGAGGAAGGGGAGAGCTTTACTCCTCCACTCTCCCAACCCACATTTTAACAGCCAGTCTAGACAACTTTCCCATCACAAGTCCACTTGTCTGACCTTTGGGCTACCACTGCTTCACATTTCAGCACAAGGAAACCAGATTGATTCAGAGCAACGCTGACTGTGGTTCACACAAATCAAAATACTCAGTAACACAAATAGGAATAACAACTTATCAAATAAACGTATCAAATGACAAGAAATCTACTGAATGTATTGGAGAACGTATACACCTTGTTCCCACGGCGGTCGTTTTGCATTTGCTTCACACTTGTGTTGGGACACGACCCGGAAGAAGAAGTCCAACCGTGCTGTGTCCTCCTGTCCTGAACCAAGATGCACATCATACAAAGGTCCCCATTTTTCATTTCAGTTTCCTCACTGACAAACGGGGAGGGATGTAGGTCTTACTTGCCAACCCTCACCATTTTCCCAGGAGACTCCTGATTTTCCCCACTGGTCTAGTTTCTCTTGATTTTCTGCCATGGTTTGATCAACTTTCTATAGATTTTTTTGAAATAGTACCAAAAACTGTAATGTACAGTAATGAACCCACATATAGACTAAGATTTCTACACTACTCAAAGTGGCGTGCATGAAGCAGATTCCTTTTCATTGCCAGCAATACACAGGCTACTGTTTGGCCGGAGGCTACGCCAACTGAACTAGTGCAACGTGACACATCGTTCATTCCCACTCAGGAGAACAGAGCGCACACAGGGGAGACGACTTATTCAACGTAAGCCCAGCCCACCACCTGCAGTCACCAGCCACAAGACCACCCTGGTGACAACATACAGGGGGCTCCTGTGGTCGGCAGAACGGAGGGATGGGCAGGTTGACCACGTTTTTTAACTTGAAAACTAAACCATTCACATTGTCATTCTTGTCCTTAGGGTCACTACAATGTTAGACCAAAAAGGAAGCCTCTGTGGTTTCGTTATCAGCTAGTATCAGGATAGTTAGAATAAAAAGACGTTAGCTTGCAAGTTTCAGTGGTGGTGGAAAGACGATCTCACCTTCCTCACTGGAAGTGTCTGGTTCCCTACAAACATAAAAAGGAGAGTGCAGTTTAACTTGTACAGTTATAATCTGTGTTAATGTGCGCTTCAAAGTTTTGGTCTGGATTTTCTCACCTGCAGCTCTCTTCCAGCTTCTGATGAGAAGAGCAGTGATCACAGTCATTAGGAATAGTTCTGCAACACGCATCGCCAACATGACGTAGTTCAGAACTGAGAGATCGGTGGAAGCTGTGGAACATGGATGGAAAAAACATGACAGAGCAGAAAGTTAAATCATACCAATGAAAGATGAACTAGTTGTTTAAGTGTTTTACATGTGGAAAAATGTGTAACATGGTGTGCAAAGAAACCTGATACACTTGAACAGTAAAGATATGAAGCTGCAAATAGCAAGACTGTCTGTTGTAAACATGCATCTGCACAAGGTCACAAGTTGCAATCCATTTCCAACTCCTGCATTGTTGACAGTATTGCTGCGTTTGTGGCTCAAACTGCTCCTGTGGCCAGATCGTTGCTATTTGTGACTTTTGACAGTGCAAGTCTCTCGTAACCTGTAAGCAGTAAATAAGACTGTTGGACGAAGTTTCTGCAATATTCTGTGGGGATGGAAAAAACATTGGAGTAGATTTAAAGGCCCAATCTGTGATTTCTTTGTCCAGATAAATGTGGAGTATATTCACATACATTCTTGAAGAGTTTGATCTGGAGATGGAAACTCAGCTTTCATGAATTCAGAATATAGGTTGAAGAAATTCCTCCATGGCCAATGTGCATGGCACTAAAGCTGTGAAGCGACCACCGACTATAAAAACAGTATCCTAGGTAATTATGGGTCATTTTATGATTCTGGGGTTTGTGTATTTTTTCACGGTCTATCCAGTTTTTCGTGAAACATTCTGCAATCGTGGAATCCTGGGGGCCGGAAAAAGTGAGGGAGGAACGAGGAATTGTTGAAATGTGTATTGCAGAATGGAAAACCACTACCTGCTGGTTCTGAAGGATCAGTGGTGGTTATCGGCCCTGCTGTCATCTCTTTTGGTGTTGTTGTTGTTGTTGTTGTTGCTGTTGCTGTTGTCTTTCCTGGGTGAAGACAATAACAACACCCAACACAACGTAGGGTCAGAAAAGAGCTCATGTTTATTATATCAGGTAAATAAATAAGAGAATGAAAGAATGTTTATCATGATAAATAAATGAAGGTATCTTGAACATTTCATCTTAGCAAAGTTGTTTTCTCACCTGAGGACAGAGGGGGGAAGCCAAATGTCTGCACTTTTCCAGTGGAATCAGTTACTTCACACTTGAATCTCTCTTTGCTATGCTCGGTAGTCAGAAAGGTCACAGTGGTGTAGCAGGTAAACTGTGATGTCTGAACGGTGCTGTTACTTCCTGTCAACTTTTCACCATCAAACAGCCACACCAGTTTCTCTCCACAATCTCTCCATGTCGGCACATAGCAGAATAACGTCAGCTTATCAGTGTCCTGATGTTCATTCACTGGTGAAGATGGTGTCACGGTCTCCACCGTGCCCCCTGTGTTTCCCCATGTGTCTCTACCTGTCTGTCCCTGTCTGTGTGTGTGTATGTGTCGGCGGGCGTGGCTCCAGTCTCCGGCTCCTCCCTGCATCATCACCTCATCCCGATCACCTGCTCTACCCCGCACACCTGCTATCCATCAAGTCATCACCACCAGTATAAAAACCCCGGCCTTGCATCCACTCATCGCCAGATCGTTATTCAGCCAGTGTGGTACATCTCGTTCCCGGCCCTTGTATTTTGGACTAAAGCCTTGACTACCTGTGTGTTCGTTTGTTAACCCTGCTCTCTTCTCATCCCAAGATCTCCACCCGTACCCAGCCATACCGCATTCCTCCCTGCCTGTCTACCTGCTCTTCCTCTGCCTGCCACGTTCACCACCAGTCCCTCCGGCTCCCCCTGCTTCCGCCTCCAGCCCTGTCCACTACCTCCGCTCCTGTCTACCCCCCGGTTTTCTCTTCATAATAAACCTTTTTTCATCCTACCTCTGAGTTCGGTTCTGCTTTTGGGTCCCACCTGGGATACCGTAACAGATGGACAATAACAGAGTAAAATCAACTACATTACTGTAATCATACTTAATGTAATGTTTATGTTTCGTTCCAGGAATGCAGTTTGAGCTGAATAGGTTAGAATGGAAATACTCACAGTGAATAAGAGACAGATCAACCGGAGCATCTGGATATTGTTGTCCTGATATGAACTGTCGGCAGTAGTAGAGACCAACATCCTCAACTCTGAGATTCTTTATAACCAGAGAACAGTCGGATGCAACACTCAGTCTGGCTGCTTTAGCTTTGGTAAACACATTTTTAGAAATCTTCCCATCGACAACCAGGTGTTCTGGTGTGCGTCCTCCATTATGATTGAAGAACCAGTTAGTCCTGTCACATTCATGTTGATCGGTTCTCACATTGGTACAACGCAGACTGACTTCATCTCCACCTCTGCCATAGAAGGAGACATATTGTCCGGTTACTGCTGTGGAGAAAATGATGAGAAATATTGTGAAAATTAATTGAAACAGAAACATGCCTGGTACGTTCAGTTCAAGTTTGAAAATGTGACCCGTCCTTGGTTTTCAACAGTAAATACTAGAACTGTCATAATTGACCTTCTTGGTTAAATGAAGATTCAATAATAAAGTAATATTAGTAAAGTTTTGTAACGTATCTATTATTTAATATCCATATGAATGGAGCCTTACCTGGAAAAGGAAACAGTAGAATCAGAAATAATTTGATTCCATTCATTTCGTCCGTCTCTCTCTCTCTCTCTCTCTCTCTCTCTCTCTCTCTCTCTCTCTCTCTCTCTCTCTCTCTCTCTCTCTCGTCAAAGTGTCTCTGAAATGCTTCTTGAAGAGAAAGATATACTTCCTGTGATGTCACTTCCTCATTTCAGCTTCAGTGTTTTTTCTCTTCTGTCTGGTTGAATTTACGTCAGCACAGCGTTTCAGTTTTCTATCTAAATTTATTGTAGCTGTCTAAACAGAGAGAGACAATATTACATTAGATTACATTACATATTTACTATTATTTACATTACTGCTCTATACTATGATGGAGTTTGGTAGTATAACAGGTATAGAGGAGTGAACAGGCCCTGGCAGATCAGAATATCTCTTGATGCCCATGGTGCTGTGGGAAGAAGACAGATATGATGATGTTTCAGTGGCTGTGAAACGTTGGTTTCTCATCGCAGCTTTAATTTGTTCTGAGAGATGTACAGGAAGTATTTTGGTGTGAACGCGGTTACAGCGGCCAGCAGAGGTCGGGGGGTTTTGTGTTGTCATGGTGACCAGATCAGCTTCTGAACCACAACGGGCTGATAGAAACAACCAGTTGACAGCCATGTAAGGAAGGAGACGAGAGGCTATTGTCAGACAGTGGGTAATCTGGCAAAGGCCTGAAGGGTGGGGAGTAAATTGGGGCTGGGTCCTCTTGTCCTTATATTTCATGTTAATGTATTTGTGTAGGTGTGGACCGGAAGCATGCAGGTCATTATTATGGTGTGGAATTGTAGTGCATGTTTTCTTGCGGTGTGTTGGTGTGTGTGTGTGTGTGTGTTGGTGTGTGTGTGTGCCCTGACAAGTGGAGAAGCCCCATGACACACCCACACAATCTCTGGAACATCACAGGTGTTCCCAATTGGTAATCTCAGCCACTCCCGCTGAAACAATGGACAGCAAACCATATACAGTGGGGGAAATAAGTATTTGATCCCCTGCCGATTTCACAATTTTGCCCACTTAGAAAGAAATGAGTGGTCTATAATTGTAATGGTAGGTTTATTTGAACAGTGAGAGATAGAATATCAACAAAAAAAATCCAGAAAAACGCATTAAATAATAGTTATAAGTTGATTTGCATTTCATCGAGGGAAATAAGTACTTGACCCCCTACTGACCAGCAAGAATTCTGGCTCCCACAGACGGGTTATGTGTCCACGAGGCACACAGATTAGTCCTCTCGGCTTTCCTCTCGGTTTAAGAAAGTACTCCTAATCTCAACTGGTTACGTGTATGCACAAAACCTGTCCAAAGAATCACACTTCGTATCTTTAACCTCACCACCATGGGCAAGACCAAAGATCTGTCTAAGGATGTCAGGGACAAGATTGTAGACCTGCACAAGGCTGGAATGGGCTACAAGACCATTGGCAAGCAGCTTGGTGAAAAGGAGACAACTGTTGGTGCGATTATTCGTAAATGGAAGAAAGACAAAATAACCGTCTGACGTTTGCCAATGAAAACCTGAATGATTCTGAGGAGGCTTGGGAGAAGTACATGGCCCCATCCATCATCCCTTCAATGTGGTGCAGTCGTCCTGTACCCTTGGCAGAGAAACAGCCCCAAAGCATAATGTTTCCACCTCCGTGCTTGACGGTGGGGATGGTGTGCATGGGGTCATAGTCAGCATCACAAAACCATCATTAAGTTTGCCGACGACACGACCGTCATCGGCCTGATCACCGACGGCGACGAGACGGCCTACAGAGAGGAGGTCAGAGCCCTGTCATCCTGGTGCCAGGACAACAACCTCCATCTCAACATTGACAAAACAAAGGAGCTGATCGTGGACTATAGAAGGGGCCAGAGCACGGGACACGCCCCCATCGACATCAACGGGGCGGCGGTGGAGAGAGTCAGCAGCTTCAGGTTCCTCGGTGTCCATATCAACGAGGACCTCACCTGGAACCACCACGCCGACATCATCATCAAGACAGCAAGACAGCGACTCTTCTTCCTACGCAGGCTGAGGAAGATCAACATGGACTCCAGGATACTCCAGGATATACCATCGAGAGTATCCTGACTGGCTGCATCTCGGCCTGGTATGGCAGCTGCACCGCCCTCAAACAGAAGGCGCTGCAGAGGGTGGTGAACGCTGCACAACGCATCACCAGGTCGGAGCTGCCCGCCATGGAGGTCCTCTATCACCAGCGTAGCAGGAAGAAGGCCAGCAAGATCCTTAAGGATCCTTTCCACCCCAGCCACAAGCTGTTCTGCCTGCTGCCCTCAGGCAGACGGTTTCGTAGCATCCTGACTCGCACCACCAGATTCAAAGACAGTTTTTTCCCACAGGCCATCAGGCTCTTGAACAAACACACCTGAGCCCCCCCCCCCCCCCCCCCCCCCCCCTAACCCACCCTGAGCCCCCCCCCACGCACAACAGGCCACTTTACTTCTAGGACACTTTACACTCTGCTACACTTTATAATTTATAACTTTTGTACTTTTATAACTTTGTACTTTTATAACTTGTACTTTTATATTTGTTCTTAGCACTAGCGTAGGGTGCCAGAGAGGCATAAGAATTTCATTGCATACTTTTGCTTTTTTGTGAATGTTTGTGCATATGATAATAAAAACCTTGACCTTGACCTTGACCTTGAGCATTCTTCTCCATCCAAATGCGGGGAGTCGAGTTGATGCCAAAGAGCTCTATTTTGGTATCATCTGACCACATCAAGTTCTCCAAAGCCTCCTCAGAATCATTCAGGTGTTCATTGGCAAACTTCAGATGGGCCTGTACATGCGCATTCTTGAGCATAGGGACCTTCTGGGCGCTGCAGGATTTCAAACCATTATGGCATAGTGTGTTACCAATGGTTTTCCTGGTGACTGTGGTCCCAGCTGCCTTGAGATCATTAACAAGCTTCTCCCGTGTAGTTCTGGGCTTATCCCTCATCTTTCTGATGATCAACGATACCGCACGAGGTGAGATATTTCCCTCGATGAAATGCAAATCAACTTATAACTGTTATTTAATGCGTTTTTCTGATTTTATTTGTTGATATTCTATCTCTCACTGTTAAAATAGACCTACTATTAAAATTATAGACAGCTCATTTCTTTGTAAGTGGGTAAAATTGAGAAATCAGCAGGGGATCAAATACTTATTTCCTCCACTGTAAGAGACCTCAGAGTAGTACTAGGGGGCGAAAAAAGAAACTGTGCAGAGGACCCGCAGCCGTCTCGCCGAACTCCCAGAATCGATTCGCGACCCGATGAAGCCGATCCGACGGAGCCGACCCAATGTGATTCAGCGCACGCTAAGTATCTTTTAAAGGGACGTGAGCCTACCTATGTAGTGCCCATTAGTGTGTGTGTATGTTGCCAGCCCTGTCACTCACGAAGGCTCTGTTTCTTCCCTGGAGGTGAAGCCCCCCAACCCCGCTGACGGATGTATTGGACAACACGGTCCCGGGACGTCAGACGATAACATCACCATTTATACTGCACTACCTTGAGTACAGCGATCGGCGCCCTCCACCACGCTCGAATCTGCACAGACTGTTTTATCGGATCTTGCATTGTCGGGTCAGGTTGTTTTATTCAGTTGGCCCACTCCATTTTAATAAGGCATAATACTCTAGAGTTTTAAGAAATATAATTGTATAATAAAATTATAATAAAACTATATTTTACGTAAACTGTGCCTCTGGGATCTGAGCCTTGGTAGGGGAGGTGTATTTTGCTGTAAGATGTGTGACACCTCCCATCTTTTCTGGCGTAGTTGGCAGGATCCCATTGGCATGGAACCCAGGGGGCACAATGGGGCAGGGCCTAGTGAACGTGAGAGTGACAATCCATCACAGGTAGACTATAAAGGGGCAGGAGAGCAGGCACATGCTAGTACACCTCGGCAGGGAGCTACAGCTGCACCCCCACTATCTCCATTAATTATGCCTTGGTTTTTTAGCGCTCCCTGGATCCCAAAATTTTGCGGTGAGCGGCGGCGGTTTGGCGATTGGTAGACCCAGATTAAAGCAATGCTGAGGGCACAGCCCTTGATCCAAGAGCAGCAGGCTGATTTCCTGTACAGCGCCCTAGAGGGAGAAGCAAGGCGAGAAATAGCCCTACTCCCCAGAGAAGATCGACTGAATGGTGAGACCAGCTTAACAACTCTACAAGAGTTGTACTGGGATGTTAACACCAATGCCCAATTGAGAGCCGCCTTTTATAAATGCTGTCAGTGAACAGACGAAGGGGTGGGGGCATTCACATTACGCCTCCGAGAGTGTCATTCCAGGTGGCGTGGAGCAGATGATGAGGCTGCTGGAAGCGAGGAGGTGTTGCTGGACCAGTTTATCCTTGGGCTACGAACTGGGCCTGTGCGGTGGGAGTTACAGCGGCTACTACGACGGGAACCCCAGCTGAGTTTCGTCGCTGCCAGAGCAGAGGTCCGTGCCCTGGAGGAGGAGATAGCTGAGTCACCTGAAGCACAGATAAACATTGTATGAACGACCCGCGCTGCCACAGGGGTGAGTGGTAGCAGAGAATCCCACAACCTTACTCGGGGAGTGGAGGAATGGAAGGAGAGCCTCCGGGCAGAACTTCAGCGTGAGCTGACTGAGCAGATTAAAACCCTAAGCAATAAACTAATTGAGGAGGTGAGGAACCAAACTCTCCAGCTCCCAGCACCAGCCAGTCACGGAAGGCCAGGGTTACAGCCCCATACTCGGTGACCCTCAGAGCACCTGCCATCTGTAGGCCCCCCTACTCATAGAGCCTACTGCTGGAACGACCTTGGACCACCCATCTGTTTGGACTGCGGGGAGGCAGGACACGTCCAACGTCATTGCCCACGACGTAGGCGACCACCAACGGATTTTTAGAGCTCCCCGCCGCTTGCCCTTCTGCGGCGACGGCCTCACTCCCTGAGCAACCACCGAGGCCAGCGTTAGTTGGTGAGTGCCCAGGCATGGAAGTTGAGGTAAATGGTCAATGTATAAAATGTCTCCTTGACACTGGTTCACAGGTCACCCTGTTCAGCCAAAAACTGTTTCAGACCCAGCTAGGTGACTCGTTGATGCAGCCCACCGAAGGGACCCCATGGTTGAAACTCAAAGCAGCCAATGGCCTCCGCATTGCATAGGTGGGCTATGCACTGCTGGACTTCAAGGTAGGGGGTGTATCCTTACCACAGAGGGGGGTTGTTATTGTGAGTGACAAGTGCCTAGGCCCTGACAGAGCAATCCTAGGAATGAATGTAATTTCAGAATGTTGGAAGGCGGTGATGCAAGGTGTACACCCGGGGGAGGCTGTCTTCTGGGCCTCAGTTTCTCCCTCTGCAGGCAACATGTGGGAGAAAGCATTTGCAGTTGCAGCCAAGCTGAGCAGGGACCCACTCCACCATTCCAAGGGGTTGCCAAACTGTCCCGACAGCCAGCGGTGAACATCCCCCCCCCCCGAGTCGGAAATGGTGCTCTGGGGTTGAGTGACTGACGGAGCTCCAAAAGTAGGCTGCAAATTGTTCATTGAGCCCTTACCCGACCATGACGCCGACTGGAGGGTCGGTCGCACCATAGCGACAATCCACAATGGGCAGGTACCTATGAGACTTTGTAACCCCACCCCTTATCCACTAGCGGTCCCTCAGCGTTGCCCTTTGGCAGAAGTCATCCAGGTGCAGCCAGAAGACCTCCAGGCCCAGAGGGAACTACTGCTACGGCCGGGCAAGCCTGGCGTCATAGAGGTGGAGGTAAGCGCAGTGTGCTCCACCCCCTCCGAGGCCCATCCTGTTCTTGCCCTGCGGGGGGACGGCCTGCCCCCAGGCCAACAGAGACGCCTGACCGAGCTGTTAGACCGGTGGAAGGTTGTGTTCGCCGAGCATGACGAGGACTTCGGTCGCACCCGGATCATAAAGCACCAGATCAGCACTGGAACAGCACCCCCTTGTCGGGAGCGGTACCGATCCGTGCCCCCCAGCCTTTACCCTGAGCTGAAGAGTCTCCTGAAGGGGATGCTGGTGAGTGGAGTAGTCTAGGAGAGCTCCAGCCCTTGGGCTGCGCCCATAGTGCTCGTAAAGGAAAAAAGACGGGTCATGACGTTTCTGTGTTGATAATCGCAAACTAAATGCAGTGACACACAAGGATGCTTACCCACTCCCACGGATTGAAGAGTCCCTCACCAGTTTGAGGGGAGCCGAGGACTGGGAGACCCCAAAGACTGTGAAACAGGTACGGTCCTTTTTGGGGTTTGCTGGCTATTATCGGCGTTTTGTTCCAGGGTTGCTACCCAACTTAACCAGCTCTTGCAGGGGACCGCAGCCACCGCAAAGAACACTCCAGTAGTGTGGACGGACGACTGTCAACGTGCCTTCCAGCAGCTCAAGGATGCCCTGGTTAGTGCCCCCCTATTGGCCTATGCTGATTTCACCCTGCCATTCCGTCTATATACAGATGCCAGCTTGGAGGTGCTGGGAGCAGTATTGGCCCAAGTGCAGGGGGACAAGGAACGGGTCATCGCCTATGCCAGTCGCAGCCTCCACCCAATGGAAAAGAACGACCAGAATTACAGTTCCTTTAAGCTGGAATTGCTTGCCCTGAAATGAGCCATGACAGAGAAATTCAAGGATTATCTTTGGGGCATGGAGGTCCAAGTGTATATACGGACAACAACCCACTTGTTCACCTGGAGACGGCACAGCTGGGGGCTACAGAGCAGCGGTGGGCAGCCAAACTGGCCAACTACACAATCAGGTAGCGACCGGTAAAAAGTAATCAAAATGCAGATGTTTTGTCCAGGTTGCCAGGTGAACAGACAGAGGCAGTCGTGAGAACAGTTCAAGAAGAACCACCACAATCAGAGACTGAGCTGCATGCATGGGCCGAACGACAACAACAGGACCCCGACCTGCAGCAACTTCGACGGTGGAAGGAAGAGAGACACCTGCCCCCTCCTCAAGAAAGGGCCCAAGCATCACCTCAGCTGAGACGGCTCCTCCAGGAGTGGAGCCGCATAGAGGTGAGTGGTCGCATGCTTTACCTGCACGGCCTTGAGAGGGACACTGGGGAGGGGCACGAACTGCCCCCAGTGTCTAGTCAACAAAGCCGGGCCTGAGGTAAGGGCACCTCTGGTGTCTATTACCACCTCTTACCCATTCCAAATTGTGGGAATTGATTTCCTTTCCCTAGCCCTGTAAAACCCAAATATAGAAAAAAATGAGCAAAACAATTTTTCACCTCTCAGATGTTGTTGTAGAAATTAAAGGGTTTTCAAAATGTTTATGTTTTAGTAAGTTTTTAGGGACATGTTGTAATATTGCAACGTTGGCCCTAGTTGGGAGCAGAATTTCTGTGTTTATACTCATTGTTTGAACAAATATACAAAACAACTAAGGGTTCATTTGCAGGGTTGAGTGCTTATGTTGCCCCATAACAGTCTATATCATGAATAATAATCACACAACAGTCATATTTTTTTATGAAGTCATTTATTAATAAAAAAAAAAAGATAAAACTGTATTTACAAAACTCAAAATTTACAAAATCCCTTCTGAGCATTCAAAGTCCCAGTGTCCCAGTGTTCAGCCATGTTCATTTGCAGTGATAGTCCCAGAAACAGTTATTTTCCTCTGAAAAGCAAAGACGAACATTACACTTGCTGCATAGGGTGTTGGTATATCTTGTATTGCAGTGTCTGCAGCGCCCTCTGTTCGTCTTCACCGGGAAATGGGCGATGAGGTCTTTGCGTACATCCAGTGGGGGGTGTGCAGATGACCTTTTGGCTGGGACCCCATTTGATGGACTTCCATCACCTGATGGTCTCTTCTGAGCACTCAAGGGGCTCCTTGATGTCCCTGTCTGCGTTTCTGGGCTCCTATTGCCTGAAGATGGTCGCCCTCTCTTTGGTGTGTTCACCAGGATGAGAGAGGATGCTAGTTGTGCCTGAAACTGTCTCCTGTTCAGTATCTCCTTCTTTGAAATATTGAGAGCTTTGCAGTCCCGCTTGTAGAGGAGCCAGGCATTGATCACAGCGAGGATGATGGTGTGCCAGAAGATGTAGGTGTACCAGCGGTGAGATTTCATGGGGAACTTGTACTGGAAACAGCATCATTGGTGATATCCGGACCAGAAAAATCAGTATTGGGACTGATGAAATCCTTTTTCAGCCAATGATACCTGTCACGGGGCATGGTGTGTTTGTTAGTTTGGGGCTCAATGTCCACATAATCATCAGCTGGGCAGTCAGTGGGCTGTAGATTTTCTTTGTCCACTTCACCGGCATCTTCATCTGCCTCTTCGTCACTCGTATCAGTGTCTGATTCCATCTCAAAATCACTGTCTCCATTTTGGATGGCATCAATCACATCCTGCACACTGTAAAGAACACCTCTCTTTGCTGGTGGCATTCTGAAATGGAAAAAGTAAAACAAACAAATAAATAAATATGTACGTAAGTAAGTAATACATATGAGCATATATTCTCCAGGCTAAATAATTTCAATTCAAATGTATCCTAATCTTACTTTCACATTCCACCAAATTCACACAATAGTGTCTGGATAGCCTATTATGCTCTCTACTTATCATACTAAAAGGGAACACTTCACATCCCCACATTCCAGAACATTCTCACCTGTCCCTGAACAATGCAACGAGCATCCCCATGTCCCCATGTAATGTGTAAGGTGCAACTGCTATTTTGACTACCACCCTCACCCAGGTATGTAGAATTACAACATAGACATAACATGCTCAAAATCACATTTGATGAATGTATTCCACAATAACTAAATATCTACATGTTATAGACATTGTAATCATCATAAAAAAATATATTTAAGGCATTTTACTTACTTGAATCTTGACAAATCCAGTCCAATAAAACAAAGAGATGAGTCTGAAGAAAAGTTTGCAGGTTGTGTGAGTTCATGGCCTGATGGCCGGACCTATAAACACATTTACCATCCAATAGCATTGCAGGGTTAAACAATAGGACCCATTGACTATCTAAATGTGGTCTTTTAAAAAAAAACAATTGACAATTATTTTTTTAGGATAGCTAAAACTGATGTTGTAATTTTGCAACAGTGGGCCTTACAGGGCTAGGCCGGCCAGATGATGCCTACCCGTATGTATTGGTGCTAACTGACTTATTTTCCAAGTATGCCCTAGCTCTCCCAACAAGGGACCAGACGGCAGCTACCACCGCCAAGGCAGTATGGAACGGCTAGTTTCGAGTTTTTGGCTGCCCGGAGCGGATCCTCTCGGAATGGGGAGCAGCCTTCGAGTCTGCCCTATTCAATGAGCTGTGCCAGATGTATGGCTGTCAACGAAGCCGGACCACCCCATACCACCCGCAGGGGAATGGGGTGGTGCTCGTCAACAGGGACGAGATCAGGAACGGTACAGGATCACGACGGATCAGAATCAGCGAGCTCTCATGGCTAGCCTCCTTCCAGGCGAGCGGGTGCTGCTTGCCACTTCCGAAGACGAGCCCAAGGAAAGCTGGAACCATGGTGGCTACCCACACAATTTGTGCTGGTCTCCCAGTGTACTGATCTGGCCAGAAGGTAAGGGAGGCCCCACTCGAACAGCTCACAGAAACAATCTGCGCACTTGCCCTGTCACTCTCTTGCAGAGAAGCCCAGGACAAGAAGTGGAGCAGACAGATCTCCTGGACCCCAGATGCCCACAACGTCAGAGCAGCACGACAGGGCCGTGGCCATTGAGGACATTCTATCGGACACGTCAGTCGCACACCGGGGACCGGCTGGACTAGAGGTACCTGTAATTGCAGATTACCCCGAGGATGAGCAGACGTGTGACACTATCAGCCACACAGAACAGACTTCATGTCCTTGGTTGGACTCTCACCCTGCTTTCAGACAGAAAGTGATCCAAAGATGGAAAGTCAATGGAAAGAGGAGAACGGATCAAGATGGACGCAGCATCGCTCAAGGCAGCGTGAACTGAGACAGAGAGGCGTTCGCTTGAGTTGAAATGTTTTGACTTGAACCAGAAATGTGCTGGACACACTGAAGTGAAAACCAATCAGCTTCAAGCAGGACTCGATCCAAGCATTTGTAAATTACTTTACAATATGGATGATGATCTCATTGTAGCACCACCTAGTATTTACAGCAGGAAACATGTCTTTTTACCACTGATCAATGACATCTGCACGAAAAGTAAAGGTCCCATAATATAGGAATGCATGTTTTATGTTATGGTAAATGTGGGAAATTGGTAAATGTACAGGTTCCCAAGGTAACTCTGGTAAATGTGTACATTTTCCGGCTAATATGAGTGGAAAACGCTGGTCACAGGACTCTCTCTCAGTCCTGTGACCAGCCACATGGCCAAAATACCTCTTTGGATTGACTTCTGTAGTAAACTGAGATGTGAGAGACAGAGATTCACTCATGTAATGCTACAACATCAGAAAATTGGCGTCTCTTTACTTTTGGTAGGGTAGATAAGACGTTGCTGTGTTGACAACCTGTATACCTTCAACGTGGATCGTTTGCTCAGTTTTCTCTCCTGTGATGTCCCTCCCACCAGCTTGCTGGGCTGCCATGTGGGAGGGCCGTCAGTGCCGATGTGTCACACCTGGGCACCTGTGCCTTGAAGCCTGTTTAAGACGGCTAGCTTGGTCCACAGGTCTCTCTCTCCTGCTGCTGACTGGCTCCATCACTATTGTGGTTTTGCTGGCAGTTTGTCTTTTGGTTTGCACCCTACAACACCTCTACACTACTCTAACACCCGTCCACGCATTACATCCACCACTGACTGAATCCTTGTCATGCCCTCCACTTCTGCCTCCTAGCAGCATCTCCCTGTCTGTCTTTGTCTGTGCCTGTGTGTGTGTGTGTGTGTGTGTGTGTGTGTTGGTGGGTGTGACTCCAGACTTCGGCTCCTCCCTGGTCATCATCCATCTCTCACCTGCTCTGCCTCTACCTGCGGTTCATCAGCCATCACCTCCAGTATAAAACCCCGGCCTTCCACCCACTCATCGCCATTTCATTGTTTGTACTACTCCATCAGTTTTGTTCTTGGCCGCTTTGTAGTTTTGACACGCAAAGTATTCCCTACGCCTTCCGTACTAACCCCACTCTCCTTGTTCAGTTCCAGTCTCCTTCTCCGGTTCCCCGCCTGCCGACCTGCCACCGCCTGCCTACCCTGCCTGCCTGCCTGTTTTTACCTACCTACGCCTCCGTCTCTGTGTTCTGCATTTGGGTTCACTAACACAGTCGTAACAGTACGATCTGGCCATTATGAACCCAGCGGACACAGAGGCCATCCTCCAGGCCCTAGCCAATCAAGGCGTCCTCCTGGGCCAACACTCCCAGGCCCTAAGAGACATCTCCAGCATGGGAGTGGCTTTTCGTCTAGCCTACGCCAGTCAGGAGGTTAGACTGGGGCAACACGAGCAGGCCCTGAGAGACATTTCCGCCAGCTTAGCGGACCTCTCTGCTACGCTTGTTAGTCTCCGCAACCCCACTACACCGTCGGCCCCGCCTGTAGCCCCTAGCGCTCCTGCAGCCCTCAGCTCTTCTCCCCGGGTCCGTGAACCGTTTATCCCCGCGCCTGAGCGTTATGATGGTGATTTGGGTTCCTGTCGGGCCTTTTTAGTACAGTGTTCCCTAGTTTTCGAATAGCAGCCCGCCACCTACTCGTCCGACCGGTCCCGGATCGCTTACCTGCTTGGATCCTTTAAAGGAGAAGCACTCGGCTGGGCATCCGCAGTGTGGGAGACCCAGTCAGCTGTCTGCTCCTCCTACGTCGACTTCACACAGGAGATGCGGAGGATTTTTGATCACCCCGTCCGCGGCAGGGAGGCAGCCCAGCGTCTCATCCACCTCCACCAGGGGCCTCGCAATGTCACCGCCTTCGCCATCGAGTTCCGTACTCTCGCTGCGGAGAGTGGGTGGAACAACGAGGCGCTCCATGCCGCGTTCCTGAATTCCCTGAACGAGCCCGTGAAAGATGAGCTGGCATCCCGTGACGAGTCTCCAGACCTCGAGCATCTGGTCTCCCAGGCCATCCGCATTGACAACCGTCTCCGCGAGCGCCGCAGGTCCACCAGATCCCCGCTCCATCGGCGACTTCCAGTCCTCCTCCGCCGAGAGTTTCTGAGCCCCGCCAGGTTTCCACGAGCAGCCACGAGCCCGAGCCCATGCAGTTAGGTAGAGCCCGCCTAACCCCCGAGGAGCGGGCCCGTCGTGTCAGTACCAGGGCCTGCCTTTATTGCGGTGAGAATGGACACTTTTTAGATTCCTGTCCGCTCCGTCCAGTAAAAGTGCCAGGTCGTCAGTAGTGGGAGAGATACTGACGGGCCGAGCAGCATATACATTCCCAGCTCAATGCCACCCTCTTGTGGAGCACCCAGTCCCTGTCCCTTTCGGTCCTTATCGACTCCGGAGCTGACGAGAGCTTCATGGACCGGGTGGTGGCGGAGCAGATGGGCATCGACACCAAGCCCCTGGATTCCCCCCTGGAGGCCAAGGCTCTCAACGGGACACCGCTGGCTCGGATTTCGTACAGGACGTTGCCCGTGACTCTGTTGCTCTCCGGTAATCACCGGGAGACCATTAGCTTCTACATCCTCGACTGTTCACACTCTCCGCTGGTGCTTGGTTTTCCCTGGTTGCAGACCCACAACCCGCAGTTGGACTGGAGCACAGGTCAGATTATTTCCTGGAGTAATTTCTGTCATTCTCACCGTGTGGTTTCTGCCCCTGCCCCTGTTAGCTCTAAACCACCGCTCCTGCCGGAGTCTATTGAGCTGTCCTCAATCCCGAAGGTGTACCACGACCTCGCCCCGGTTTTCAGCAAGCAGCACGCTGTTTCATTGCCGCCTCACCGTCCTTATGACTGCGCCATTGACCTCTTCTCTGGTGCCTCTCTTCCCAGTGGTCGGCTGTATAACCTCTCCAGACCTGAGCGCGAGGCTATGTAAGTATACATCAGGGATTCCCTGGCCGCGGGCATCATCCGACCCTCCTCCTCTCCGGTCGGCGCGGGCTTCTTCTTCATGGGAAAGAAGGACGGGACCCTGCGGCCATGCATCAACTTCCGTTCCGTGATGAACAACATCACGGTAAAAAATAAATATCCTCTGCCCTTAATCCGCTCTGCCTTCATTCCCCTCCAAGGTGCCACAGTCTTCTCTAAACTGGATGTACGCAACGCCTACCACCTCGTCCGCATCCACGAGGGTGAAGAGTGGAAGACGGCGTTCAACACTATATATATATATATATATATATATATATATATATATATAAAATACTAACTAATATATTGTAACACAAAACTCCAATGCAGCTCATCCAGTGAGTTAACAGACAACTCTTTTAACTTCCAACTGCTCAAAATGGAGCATAATCTGACTCATCCAAACAATCCTTTCAGAAGCCAAATTGCTGCAGTAGTTCTTAACATGCAGTTAAAAGTGAGACTGTAATCCTGCTTTCTCAATGTGTTCAGAGTGAAAACCATTATGTTAACACCATTTCTGCTGCTTATTGTTAAGTGTTCAGACTCATGCGAGTAATTGGATGATGCTCTTATCCAGAGTGAGTTAGGATGAGTCAGCAGGGAGGGGTTCAGCGTCTTGCTCAAGGACACTTCGACAGGACACACAGGCTGGTTCGGGGATTGAACCTGTGACCTTTTAGCTAGTGTAGGAACATTGAAAAGGTTTCAACAGTCAAATTGTGTATTTTGCTCATGATGTACTAAAATATATGCATATCTTTTTGGAATAAAACTCTACAATATATATATATATATATATATATATTACATATGTTACATATATGTATACATTTCCCAATTTCGTGGGAAATGCTTTCACAAATAACGCGAGGCTGACCAATATTAAAATGTTAATGAAAAATCCATTTGACATTTCATTTTTAAAGTCATGCCCCGCTTTATGCTTAACAATTCAAATTTGAAAATTCAAATGCGATCAAATTATTACAGCCTAAAATGTAATAATCCCATTGCATTTGTATTTTCATGCTCTTACCTTGGGCAATCTATGACAATGTGGAAATGTTAATGAAAAATCCATTTGACATTGCATTATCAATGACTTTGTGTCCAAAATTCAAATGCTAATCAAAGTGAGAAGCAGCGCCCCCTTTTGAAATTGAATTTCGTCGTTCTGAAGCCGTTTCCTGTTACGGAGGCTGAGTATTAGGGACCCAGGTGCAGAGAAGAGGCTGGAGACAGATGTCGGGTTGGCGTAAGGGACGTTTACTGGAGATGCAACACAGGTACAATTTAACACAAACTCTGACAGACATAAGCAAAGCAAGACACTGTCAAGACTGAGCATCCAGTTACCTCAGCAGGGCTTAGATAGTCTAACAGGTGAAACTAAGCAGGTCCTTAGGGGACAACAACACAGTGTAAGGCTGCCATCTGGCTGAAGTCAGGGGGATAGCAGGGCTCCTTCAGTTTCCCTAACTCAATGAAAATGAACATTTTCATGGTCTACCGACCTGTCAGTCATTCTCTGAAGGCGTTCTCTGATAAGCCGTTACTGTGTTGACAGCCTATGTATTAAACTTAGATGTAGTTTGGTCAATAAATGAATGCCTTGTTGATTTTGTTTTACTCCAATAGAGTGCTGCAGGAATGAGTCCTCGTCTTGAAATCAATGGGTTTTTTGAATGGGTTTTTGGTTAGATGCCTGAAATAAGGTCTGTGGTTAACACAAGCTTAAGAGGTTTTCACGTTTTGTTCTACGACATAAAATACGCCAGTAAATACCCCACTCGTGAATTTTGAAGCTTTTACATGTCTTAAAAAAGGCGGTTGCTAACAAGTGGCTAAATGAGACTACAGAGGTTGTCGGGGACATTAAACGCCATCACGCCGAACACAGTAACTCATCTACTCACTAGTCCGCCTTTACAACCTCTAGTTGTGTTTATACTCGCGCTCTTCCAAACTATTCTAACTCAAACTTTCCAACTTGTAGATTTATCAATTTATAGTATTTTTAGTGGTGGTGACGTTGAAGTTATGCGACCGTGGTGTAGTTCGTTTATAGCCTAACGTTAGCTTTTTACTTCTGGCGATTGCATTTAAGCTTCAAAAATCATAAAGTGGTGTTCATTTGTGAAGATTATCTTGCTGAACAAAACGTGTAAGTATCATAAACTTTTGTTTGCCACAGAGTTTATTTTCTGCAATAATCCAAAATCCAATGGAAAAAATCCTTTTTGTCCAGGGAACCAGGGCGATGCTAACTTCTGGGTTGGACTACAAAAATACATCATCCCTGCAGTACTCTATAGTGGATGCAATAGCCTACACAACTCATTTCCATCCATATGGAGTAAATATTTGAAATGTGATTTTAAAGAATGTAGTGTAACATAACTCCATGAGGCCAATAACCTGTTAATGAGGCTCTGCTACAACAAATACCTTTGGGTCGATATCCTAATGTGATTCACTTCACCAAAAGACCCTCAGGTGCAGAACTATAGCACTGGACAGTAGCACAATGCGCAACATGTTGCAGAAATGCGCCTTGTGCTATATATATATTTTCATACATCTTGTCTGAAATCCATGTGTCTGACAGTGTTGCCTACTGAACCTTCCACTGTGAAAGCCATGACACGATTACTAATAGTAATAATTACGATACACAAAGTTTGACTGAGTATTAAACAATCTTTTATTTGCACATAATATTAATGCTCAGCTATAATCAGTTATAATAAAGGGAGACTATTGCTGACCCCAAGTCAGTAAAAGCCCATCGCTCATTCAAGGCCACTTCAAAATTCACAAAAGGTATTTGACTCCCAACAAGTTAACAATACTACAACATCATGATAACAATGTTAACAAGTTACCAGGTAAATGGAAGTTAGTTCAGATGAGTTTTCAGTTGTGTCTTAAAGAAGACAGGAAGGTTGTTCCAAAGTGCAGGGTCCTGATTGCAAACAGTTGATCACCTTTTGTATTTGAACTGAACTTGAAACAATCAAAGAGCTTTTTCAGTAGATCTGAGACTCTGCTTCTGTTCAGAGTTACAAACACTTTAATATGAACTGAGGCCAAGCTACTTAGAGCTTTAAAAGCAATCAATACAATCTAAAATAAAGTCTAAATTCAACTGGGTGCCAATTTAAGGCAACTACAACAGGAGTCACATGATCTCTCCTGTTAGATGGAGCTGAACGCCAAGCTGCTGCACTATCAACTAGTTGAAGATGAGAAAGATTCACAGGAAAAGACACTTTGACAAAAGACAGACAATAGTTAATACAAGAAGAGATAAAAGCAAGTCAGACATCAAATCATCCAAAAAGGTGAAGCGAACTTGTGATTTCTCACATGAAGGCTTCAGGTACTAATCTAAAATGACTGTGATGAAGTGATGTGATGTTTCACTGCTGTGAGACGTCTCTTATTTCTTGGGTTACTTGGTGTGGATGTTGTTGAGATCAATGACTCTGACAGAAGCAGAAGGGGCTTGTATGTCGTCATAGTCCATCATCAGCATCATCACCATCATCACCATCATCACGCATCTGTGAAATACAACACGACAAACATGAGTTTCTGTAGAATAGTCTAAAGGAACAAACAAGGGGAAGTTGAACGCTGGCCACGGAGCAGTTTGGGTTACCTGCCTTGCTCAAGGGCACCTCAGTGGTAGTTACTGAGGAAGGGGAGAGCTTTACTCCTCCACTCTCCCAACCCACATTTTAACAGCCAGTCTAGACAACTTTCCCACCACAAGTCCACTTGTCTGACCTTTGGGCTACCACTGCTTCACATCTCAGCACAAGGAAACCAGATTGATTCAGAGTAACGCTGACTGTGGTTCACACGAATCAAAATACTCAGTAACACAAATAGGAATAACAACTTATCAAATAAACTTATCAAATGACAAGAAATCTACTGAATGTATTGGAGAACGTATACACCTTGTTCCCACGGCAGTCGTTTTGCATTTGCTTCACACTTGTGTTGGGACACGACCCGGAAGAGGAAGTCCAACCGTGCTGTGTCCTCCTGTCCTGTACCAAGATGCACATCATACAAAGGTTCCCATTTTTCATTTCAGTTTCCTCACTGACAAATGGGGAGGGATGTAGGTCTTACTTGCCAACCCTCACCATTTTCCCAGGAGACTCCTGATTTTCCCCACTGGTCTGGTTTCTCTTGATTTTCTAGCATGGTTTGATCAATTTAGATTTTTTTGAAATAGTACCAAAAACTGTAATGTACAGTAATGAACCCACATATAGACTAAGACTTCTACACTACTCAAAGTGGCGTGCATGAAGCAGATTCCTTTTCATTGCCAGCAATACACAGGCTACTGTTTGGCCGGAGGCTACGCCAACTGAACTAGTGCAACGTGACACATCGTTCATTCCCACTCAGGAGAACAGAGCGCACACAGGGGAGACGACTTATTCAACGTAAGCCCAGCCCACCAGTTTTCTATCTAAATTTATTGTAGCTGTCTAAACAGAGAGAGACAACATTATATTACATTTCATTACATTACATTATATTATATTACATTATATTACATTTCATTACATTACATTATATTATATTATATTACATTACATTATATTACATTACACTACATTACATTACATTACATTACATTATATTACACTACATTACACTACATTACATTACATTATATTACAATACATTCCAGTCATTTATACCCTTTTATCCAAAGAAACTTACAATAAGTGTATTCAACATAGTCAAGAGAACTACTAGTCACTAGAAACCATGAGTGCATCTCCTCCCTAAACAAGCATCAAGCAGAACCAGTGCTCAAGTAAAAGTGCAATAAGCTATAAATTTATAAATATATATGAGGGTTCACATTTAGCTGACTGTCTCATCCAGATTGACTTATCAGTGCAACAGTAGAATAAGCTTCAACCAATAGTAAGGAGGTCAAGGGTCAGAGGTCACTGAGCCCTGACACAATTCTGTGACCCTGGAAAGATCATGTAAGATAGAGAAGTGCTGGGAAGAGATGAGGAGAGGAAGAAGGGATTCTTCTAGTTTCTATGTTTGCTTTTTTACTGGTTAATCCAGCAAAGATAGAGAGGTGAATTATGACCCTATGACACTGATAGACATGTACACACACACACACACACACACACTGCAGCTACTATCTGACCCAGGTTTATTTATACTCCATATTTTACAGAAGTCTTGGACAGCAGAAGGAGAAGTGCTGATCAGACATTAACATCTCATCACATCTTCAGAGGAAAAGTGAACAGTGAACAGTGTCTGACTAAAAACTAAAGTATACTCACTTTACTCAACACACTTTTCCTTCCAACAGAAATAGATGGGAGGATGAACTCAGCTACAGTCTGGACCTAATCTGGATCGTGTTAAAGTGGTAATGTGTCAGGATGCGGTTTAATCTGGACCCAAAACGCAGAACACGACTGGAGTATGAGACAAAGGTGGATTTATTGAGATGGAGCAGGTGAAGGGAAGGTGGGGGGTGCAGTGGCTGGGCTGGATGGAACTGGGCCGCAGGCGAGGCAGGAGCGGGGGAGAGAGACCGGAGCTGGAGCAGGCAGGTGAGGCAAGACCGGCAGGCTGATGGGTTTCGGTGGGGAGACAAGAGGAAGGAGGCACACAAGGGATCACTAGAGACAAGAACAAACAATTAGACAGGTCTGAAGGCATACAGGAGAGATAAACTCAGAATAACGCAAGTGAGGCCGAGAAAGCGAATACCACGGTATTTGGCAGAACAATCTGGCGAAGAGTGGATGAAGAGCCGGGGTTTAAGTACTGCAGGGTTGATTACTTGATAGGAGGCAGGTGTGGAGGAGAGGCAGGGCCGGGAGAGAAAGCCACACCCACGCCACACACACACACATAACCACATGGAGACAGAACATAGAGACAGACAGGGGAGGCAAAAACATAGGGGAACCCTGGGGTCGGGGCTGGGGCCGTGACAGTAATGTGCAAGATCCTCGTTTTCTTGTCACCTTTGGGTGCTCATCACTGTGGTGTTCCTCACTGCTCTTCCCAGAGATCACCTGTCAATCAAACAGTGTGTCCAGTACTGTGACGTCTTTCTCCTTGTATTTTATGCTGATGGAGTTTGAGTTCCTGTAGGTGGCGCTCTTTTCTCTGTCTGTTTCACTGCTCATGCTGACTACCCAGAGGATTTCTCCCAGGAAACACCTACCTGACACCGGGTCTTAAGAACAGCAAATGGAAAAGCTTCATGAACTGACTAGAGGTTGATAACTGTTGTGTTATAGTGATCAGATAGAGGAGAGAGAGAGAGAGAGAGAGAGAGAGACAGAGAGAGAGAGAGAGAGGGAGAGAGAGAGAGAGAGAGAGAGAGAGAGAGGGAGAGAGAGAAAGACAGAGAGAGAGAGAGAGAGAGAGAGAGAGAGAGAGAGAGAGAGAGAGAGACAGAGACAGAGACAGAGAGACAGAGAGACAGAGAGATTTTTATTTGGATGAAAATCTTGCAGATTATTACTTTGATGTGATTAAACAAGACTGACACATATTATTATTATTACATTTTACAGTTAGTTACATGGTTTTGTTTCTAAAGGTTAAAGTGAATGTCATATAGGTTTACTAGTACTACTACTACTACTACTAGTACTACTACTACTACTACTACTACTACCACTACTACTACTACTACTACTACTACTACTACCACTACTACTAGTACTACTACTACTACTCCTAGCCAACCTAACTCTGTCTGACCAAATCATATTAAAGCTTAACAAGTCCAGATTCTGTTCAGTCCCACGGTGCGTTTGTGGTGATGACGTATATTTCCTTCTGATTGAGGAAGAACTAAGGTGTGAAGATTCATAGATCAAGTTAAATGTTCATAAAGGAGCATTAAAGAAAAGAAAGTGCTCTATACTGTGATGGAGTTTGGTAGTATAACAGGTATAGAGGAGTGAACAGGCCCTGACAGATCAGAATGTCTCTTGATGCCCATGGTGCTGTGGGAAGAAGACATATGATGATGTTTCAGTGGCTGTGAAATGTTGGTTCCTCATCACAGCTTTAATTTGTGCTGAGAGATGTACAGGAAGTATTTTGGCCGGGTGGTTTTGTGTTGTCATGGTGACCACATCAGCTTCTGAACCACAACGGGCTGATAGAAACAGCCAGTTGACAGCCATGTAAGGAAGGAGACGAGAGGCTATCAGCCACACAGAACAGACTTCATGTCCTTGGTTGGACTCTCACCCTGCTTTCAGACAGAAAGTGATCCAAAGATGGAAAGTCAATGGAAAGAGGAGAACGGATCAAGATGGACGCAGCATCGCTCAAGGCAGCGTGAACTGAGACAGAGAGGCGTTCGCTTGAGTTGAAATGTTTTGACTTGAACCAGAAATGTGCTGGACACACTGGAGTGAAAACCAATCAGCTTCAAGCAGGACTCGATCCAAGCATTTGTAAATTACTTTACAACATGGATGATGAGCTCATTGTAGCGCCACCTAGCAGGGATGTCCATTTGATCAAACATTTATTATCAAAGATGTTTAATGAAGACTGAAATCCGTCCAATCAGGCCAGTTTGCAGCATTTGAACTGGACAGCCTCCACCCAGCAGGTTGACCTCAATTCAATTACAGGAGCTGGTGTTGTCAGCCAATCAGGGTCCAGTATTGTGAATTTTAAGAATAACTAATTCAATTCAACTTTTAACTAAATTACATTTATTTGTAAAACATCATGAAGACCATTCTTCTTCTCCTGAACCAGAGTATTGAGAACAAAATCATGAAAACTCAATAATATGGGAACTTTGAAGAAAAAACAGCAATTGGTCATGTACAACGAGTCCTCCAAAAAAAATGGGAAAAAGCAGGTTGTTTTATATATTGACCACACAGGCCTGTGAGCTGTACAGCTACAAGACCGCCCTCACCAGAATCCAACACAAAGATGTGAAAAAAGATGGTTTCCTATATGGAGCCAACAAGTAGGAGGAGGTGTTACGCTGTTTAGTTTTGAGGTTTGCAGTGACGTCAATAGGCAAACGGTGTGCTGTTGTCCATGTAGACTTCTAACAGACAGACATATCTGCATTTCACCAGATTTGCCACTAGATGGTGCTACAACTGAACCATTTCTTTCTGACAGCAGAACAGAGTCTTTACCTCCATCCTCATCTTGACACTGCTGCTGAGCACAGATCAGAGTAAATGGTTTCCAGTAGACTTCATATCAAAGTAAAAGTCAGAATATTATCCAAAATAAGAGACATTTGATTAATTCCACAGCATTTCTTCAACAGTTCTTATCTACGTTTGTGCGTACAAAGGGCTCATGCATGAGGCCCAATGAGAAGATGTTATCCCATCATATACTTTTATATTGAAGAATTGCAAAGCAAAGAAATAGAAATGTGAATCATTGAGAGTATATAATAGTGAAGGTGCAGTAGGAGAGGGAGGACTATAGAAAGATGTCCACTAAAACCACTAATCATAATGGGGCTATAGAAAGAGTTCCTACATTATGGGACAAATGGACATTCCTGCTGTAAATACTAGGTGGTGCTACAATGAGATCATCATCCATATTGTAAAGTCATTTACAAATGCTTGGATTGAGTCCTGCTTGAAGCTGATTGGTTGTCACTCCAGTGTGTCCAGCACATTTCTGGTTCAAGTCAAAACATTTCAACTCAAGCGAACGCCTCTCTGTCTCAGTTCACGCTGCCTTGAGCGATGCTGCGTCCATCTTGATCCGTTCTTCTCTTTCCATTGACTTTCCATCTTTGGATCACTTTCTGTCTGAAAGCAGGGTGAGAGTCCAACCAAGGACATGAAGTCTGTTCTGTGTGGCTGATAGCCTCTCGTCTCCTTCCTTACATGGCTGTCAACTGGCTGTTTCCATCAGCCTGTTGTGGTTCAGAAGCTGATCTGGTCACCATGACAACACAAAACCACCCGGCCAAAATACTTCCTGTACATCTCTCAAATTAAAGCTGTGATGAGGAACCAACATTTCACAGCCACTGAAACATCATCATATGTCTTCTTCCCACAGCACCATGGGCATCAAGAGACATTCAGATCTGTCAGGGCCTGTTCTCTCCTCTATACCTGTTATACTACCAAACTCCATCACAGTATAGAGCACTTTCTTTTCTTTAATGCTCCTTTATGAACATTTAACTTGATCTACGAATCTTCACACCTTAGATCTTCCTCAATCAGAAGGAAATATACGTCATCACCACAAACGCACCGTGGGACTGAACAGAATCTGGACTTGTTAACCTTTAATATGATTTGGTCAGACAGCGTTAGGTTGGCTAGTAGTAGTGGTAGTAGTAGTAGTAGTAGTAGTAGTAGCAGTAGCAGCAGCAGCAGTAGTAGTAGTAGTAGTAGTAGTAGTAGTAGTAGCAGCAGCAGCAGCAGTAGTAGTAGTAGTAGTAGTAGCAGCAGCAGTAGTAGTAGTAGTAGTAGGAGGTAGTAGTAGTAGTATGGCGGCATATGAGTGACAAAATCCGCGAGCGCAATTGAGATCACCGCGCGCGTAATTCAAACAGCCGCGCACACATATTATTTTTGAGAGCGCTTTCACAGCACTCGCGCGCAGAATGTATCTGCTCGCGCGAGCAATATTGTAACCTGAGAGGAGAAATCCATGCTTTGAGCGCGCGCGCAGAATCCGAAGCAGCGCGCACAACTATCATTGCTCTCCTGCTCGCGAAACTTTCACCTGCTCGCTCGCTCGCGTTTTTTCTTTTTGGCAGTAAGTGGGCGGACCCAGTCACAATTGTATCCCTAAATCTAATTGGTTACAGTGATTGGCCTCTTTGTATCGGCGCAAGTAAACAAGGAAGGAGAAACAATAAAGCTTTATGTTCTATGAAGTGGTTGATGGAAGAAAAAAAAGAGTTATGTCCACTCTTTTATTTAATGACTTGTTTGATCGATTGATAGCGTGAAACGTATAGGTTGTGAACGAATCGCGAGCGTCCATGCTTCTCTATCTCCATCAGATGAATGGCAAATGTCACTGTGATGTGTGTAATGTCCGATAACAAACTCGTCGCGTCTGTTTACGTAAACGTCATCGATGACTTATCAGGGTCTTGAAGGGTTGTCCCATTTCATAGGGGGAGATTTCTACCACTTGTGACTCTGTTCCGAGGGCCAAGCCGAAGGGCGAGGGGCACTCGAAAACGAGGGGTAGGGGTGAAAATGAGAAATGGGATTCGGCCTAAGTAGCCTTAATCAAATAAATACGTTGATGAATATATATACATGAATCATTGCATACATAGGGTGGACTCAGCTAAAATGGGCCATCATGTAAAATGGGCCAGATAAGGTTGGAGCTTCATAGCCCTTTAAAATTTTACAGCCAATCACAATAACTAATCTTGCATTGTTGCTGCAACACTAGTTGACATGTAACAATAGTTTTGATTAGTCTGAGGTTGTTAAGGTGGACAGGGCAGAGTGTTACATTAAGTACATCAGAGAAATTGTATGGTAAGTGAGCATGACATAGCAAATTTCACTCATCACTAATAAGGGTGATAAAGCATTTATAAGTAAGCTTACCAACAAAGCAAAAATGTTTATGAATAATGCTTTGACAGGCTCTTTCAAATAAAAAAGTTGAAATTTAAAAAGACTTGTGATTTTTGTGAAAAAAGTAATTTTAGGTATTGGCCCATTTTAGCTTAACCAGCTAGCTAAAATGGGCCACGATTTTCAGCTAAAATGGGCCACATACACACACACTCTTACACAGAAGTTACACAGAAATTGAGGGCGCAAAACAGGTTCATTGGTCTAGATGTATCCAAGCGAAATCTTAACAATCTTAACAAAAAACAACCAAAGGGAAAAAAGCAAAATAAGAAAACAGCACAAAGCAAGAGTGGCAAACCCCCCTGCACGGCCTGCCAGAGAGTGTATGGTGACGTGAATGACCCAAAGGCCACGGAGGACTGGGTGTGCTGTTGTCAGTGCGACTCATGGTACCACGAGAGCTGTGGAGAGGATAATGGCATCTATGATGATGATGGTTACATCTGCAAAGACTGTGTTTGAAGATGTTCTACTTTTTAACATAATGTTTGACAAATGTTGACACAAGCATGCACCTACACACACACACAGCTACACACAGTCCCAGAAAGACACACACACACACACACACACACACACACACAAAGACACTAATGCGCAGAAACACACACCCATACAACATGATCAGTTAATTTTTAAATGCATTTTTCAATTAAATATTTGTTCAACTTTTTATTGCATGAAATGTATTTACGGTGTTGTTACTATGGTACACCAAAGACAATAGTTAGTGTCAATTTACTGTTAAAATTAAAATGATTTCAGCTGAAATTACTGTGTTCTCTCTTTATATTGGCCCATTTTAACTGAACAGCTGGCCCATTTTACCTGAACATTGTGTTGTAGCTCAAGAGGGAACCTGCTGATACTCAAACTCTCATAAATCCAAAACAATTATACTTTTTCACATTTTTTTGAATCACCCTACATGAATCACTATAATAATTCCAGTGTTCGCGCCCTTTGGCAATTTATTCACAATCAGTTATGGGAAAGTGGCAGAAATATTACTGTATAACAGTTATGAATTATGTTCATTCTTTAGGCTATTTGTTTATTTATTTAGTTTAGCTATCCTTAAATTGACCGCTGCTGCAACCAACACCCTTCAAAACGCGCAACTTTTACTTTGAAGGCGAGCTGTCTCTGGTTGCGAGAGGACTGAAGACGAGGACTGTAACCAATTAGATTTAGGGATACCATTGTGACTGGGTCCGCCCACTTACTGCCAAAAAGAAAAAACACTCGCGAGCGAGCAGGTGAAAGTTTCGCGAGCAGGAGAGCAATGATAGTTGTGCGCGCTGCTTCGGATTCTGCGCGCGCGCTCAAAGCATGGATTTCTCCTCGCAGGTTACAATATTGCTCGCGCGAGCAGATATATTCTGCGCGCTAGTGCTGTGAAAGCGCTCTCAAAAATAATATGTGTGCGCGGCTGTTTGAATTACGCGCGCGGTGATCTCAATTGCGCTCGCGGATTTTGTCACTCATATGCCGCCATATAGTAGTAGTAGTAGTAGTAGCAGCAGCAGCAGCAGTAGTAGTAGTAGTAGTAGTAGTAGTAGCAGCAGCAGCAGCAGCAGTAGTAGTAGTAGTAGTAGTAGTAGTAGTAGTAGTAGTAGTAGTAGTAGCAGCAGCAGTAGTAGTAGCAGTAGCAGTAGTAGTAGTAGTACTAGTAGTAGTAGTACTAGTAGTAGTAGTAGTAAACCTACTTATATGACTTTCACTTTAACCCTTCAGAAACAAAACCATGTAACTAACTGTAAAATGTAATAATAATAAAATGTGTCAGTCTTGTTTAATCACATCAAAGTAATAATCTGCAAGATTTTCATACAAATAAAAATCTCTCTCTCTGTCTCTGTCTCTCTCTCTCTCTCTCTGTGTCTCTCTCTCTCTCTCTCTCTCTCTCTCTCTGTCTCTCCCTCTCTCTCTGTCTCTCTCTCTCTCTCTCTCTCTCTCTGTCTCTCTCTCTCTCTGTCTCTCCCTCTCTGTCTCTCTGTCTCTCTCTCTCTGTGTCTCTCTCTCTCTCTCTGTCTCTCTCTCTCTCTGTCTCTGTCTCTCTCTCTCTATCTCTCTCTCTCTCTCTGTGTCTCTCTCTCTCTCTCTCTCTCTCTCTCTGAGTGGAAGTGCGAGTGAGTGAGCGCAGCGACAGCTTGTTGCTTCAAACTTTGACTCTTTTCTATCTGTTTTGTCATCTTTTATGTGTTTTTTCTTTATTTTTGGTTTTGAGGTATTTGTGTTAGTAGTTTAAGTTAGTTTCCTTTATTTTCTGTGGTGGTAGAGGTGCTACCGGCCCGGCGTGGCAGCATGCCCGCTGTTGGCGTAGGTTTGGGGTTGGAGAAGCTGACACGCCGGCATGCTGTGAAGCTGGCCCCGGCTGTCAGCTGCTCGGTGGAGGAGTGCAGCTTAGCGGTAGGAGAGGTGGTGGGCTACAGCAGCGTTAAGTCTGCGTCAAGGATGAACAATGCTGTGGTCATTTTTCTAGACAGTATCGAGAAAGCCAACGAGGTTGTTGAACGTGGTGTGGTCGTAAATGACACCTTCACCCCCATCCTCCTGCTGGTTAACCCGGCGAGGAGAATCACCTTGTCCAATGTTCCGCCGTTCATCAGCAACGAGGCTTTGGAGAAGGAACTGGCAAGACATGGACGACTAGTGTCACCGATAAAGATGGTTCCTCTAAGGTGTAAATCTCCGCTGCTTAAACATGTGGTGTCTTTTAGGAGACAACTGTTGATGATTTTAAAAAACAATGTCGGGGATTTTAATCTGGCGCTTAAGTTTAAGGTGGATGAGTTTGACTACACGGTTTATGCAACATCAGAAACTATGAAGTGCTTTGGATGTGGAGTGGAGGGGCATTTAATTCGCTCGTGTCCCGAGAGAAATGTTAAGACGCCTGCCGCTCGAAACCCGCCGTCCGCTGCGGACGGCAGCGGCGCGTCAACCAGTGACGGTGGGGATAGTGGACAGGAGGTACGGGACGGGCAGAATGATGAGAAACAGCCCGAGAACAATATTGAGACTGAGAAACAAAATGAAACTAAGGCTGATGAACAGGTAGGGCAGAAGGAACAGATAGGGCAGAAAGAACAGTTAGGACAGAAGGATCAGGTAGGGCAGAAGGATCAGGTAGGGCAGAAGGATCAGGTAGGGCAGAAGGAACAGGTAGGACAGAAAGAACAGGTAGGACAGAAAGGGAAGGTAGGACAGAAGACACAGGTAGGACAGAAGGAACAGAGTGAGCAGAAGGAACAGGAAAAACTCTTGATGACGACTAAGCTTAGTCTCAACTATTTTGCTGTTATGGTTAGTACTGCTCTGTTTGTGATAGGACTCAGCTCCCTTTTCTCCATGTGTGACATAAAAATAGGCACCTTAAACCTCAATGGAGCGAGGGATGATCTGAAAAGAGCTTCTCTTTTTAACTTAATTAAGTTAAAGAACCTAGATGTAATGTTTGTGCAGGAAACGCACAGTACCGACGACATTGTAACTGACTGGAAAAGGGAATGGAGTGGGCAAGTCTTCCTCAGCCACAAGTCCAACAATAGTGGCGGTGTTGGGATTTTATTTTCTCAACAGTTTTTACCTTATTCTTATGTAGTGGAGAATGTTGTTGAGGGACGTTTACTGAAAATCAGTGCTCAATATGAAAATGTGAAAATGGTGTTTTTAAATGTCTATGCTCCAACTATGCCCAGTGATCGTTTGGTTTTTCTGGACACATTGTGTGATGCTATCCAGAACTGCAACCGTGAGGATTATCTGTTTTTAGGTGGTGATTTTAACTGCACTGAGAACGATAAATTAGACAGGAACCACCAGGAACCTCATTCAGCTTCTCTGAAGCGTCTGGGACGTATAGTTAAGTCTCATGAGCTACGTGACGTATGGAGATGTTTTTATAACAAACAAAGACAGTACACTTGGTCTCACAGCAAGGACAACTTGCTCTCCATGGCTAGACTTGATCGTTTTTATTGTTTTAAGCATCATTTTAGTGTTTTTAAAAGATGTTTTATCAGCCCGGTCGGTTTCTCTGATCATTCCCTCGTGCAGTGCTCTGCTTTCATAAAGAATGTCAAACCAAACAGTGCTTTTTGGCACTTCAATACAAGTATGGTTAGTGATAATCATTTCAGAAATGTTTTTAGTTTTTTCTGGAGTGAACACAGAAACAAGATGGCTGATTTTATTTCTTTGCAACAGTGGTGGGATGTTGGGAAGAGCCTGATAAAGCAGTTGTGCCAGCAGTACACTCACAATGTCACAAGGGACATAACCAGATCTATGAGGGATCTAGAGATTGAAGTGGTGGAAATCCAGGGTTTAGCAGATTCCACAGGAGATCGAGGCCACATTGAGGTTCTCAAATCCAAAAAGTCAGCTTTGAGTGACCTGCTGGGTGTGGTAGCACAGGGAGCTCTGGTACGTTCCAGGTTCCAGAACATCAGCCAGATGGACGCCCCATCACATTTCTTCTTTGGGCTGGAACGCAAGAATGGGCAAAGAAAGCTCTTCCATTCATTGCGTTCTAGCACAGGAGAGATTTTGACTGAGTCAACTGAGGTTCGCAGATATGCTGCAGCCTTCTACAGGGATCTGTATGGGACAGAACACAACGAGGAGCTAGCAGTGGCACAGAGCTTTTTTAACGGTCTACCTAAGATCAGTGAGGACTGCACAGCAAAACTTGAGGCAGAGCTGTCCATGGCTGAGTTGCAGGCAGCTCTGCAGAGTTTGGAGACTGGCAAGGCACCGGGTATCGACGGTCTACCGGTGGACTTCTATAAGACTTTCTGGCCGGTGATCGGTGAAGACCTGTTGGCTGTTCTGCGGGACAGTCTCACGGAGGGTCGGTTGCCATTGAGCTGTAGGAGGGCAGTCCTCACTCTGCTGCCCAAGAAAGGAGATCTGCAGGAGCTGAAGAACTGGAGGCCTGTGTCACTGCTCTGTACAGACTATAAGCTCCTCTCCAAGGTGTTGGCTACCCGGCTGAGAGAAGTGATGGGGCAGGTTGTTCACGTCGACCAGACTTACTGTGTACCCGGCAGGTTGATCACTGACAATGTTAGCCTAATTCGGGATATTTTGGACGTCTCTAGTTCATTGGGACTTGAAACTGGTCTTATTTCCATAGATCAGGAAAAGGCTTTTGACCGGGTTGAACATCAGTACTTGTGGCAAACTTTGGAAGCATTTGGTTTCAGCCCTGGGCTTATAGCTAAGATCCAGGTTCTGTACAGTGACATTGAGAGTGTACTTAAAATCAACGGTGGTTTGAGTGCCCCTTTTAAAGTTCAGAGGGGAATCAGGCAGGGTTGCTCTATGTCTGGTATGCTGTACTCTCTGGCCATAGAGCCCCTGCTGCACAAACTGAGGACAGAGCTGTCTGGAGTTCAGTTTCCTGGCTGCAACACCAATTTTAAACTATCTGCTTATGCAGATGACCTTGTTGTTTTAACAAACAAACAAAGGGACATTGATATTTTAGTAGACAACATTAATAGTTTTGGTTTGCTCTCATCGGCAAAAGTCAACTGGGGAAAGAGTGAGGCTGTGGCCATTGGAGAGGGGATATTTAAGCTCAATTTACCAGGGGGATTGACCTGGAAAAGAGGGGGGCTGAAGTACTTGGGAGTGTTTTTAGGAGATGATAATTATGTACTGAAAAACTGGGAAAATACATTGGAGAAGGTGGAAGGTCGTCTGAGGAGATGGAAATGGATACTACCCAAAATGTCGTATAGAGGGCGCATGTTAGTCATCAACAACCTAGTTTCTTCCACTCTGTGGCACCGCCTGGCATGTGTCGACCCACCTACCAACCTCCTCGCAAAGGTTCAGGCTGTGTTGACTGACTTTTTTTGGGATAAGTTGCACTGGATCCCTCAGAGCCTGCTCTATCTCCCCAAGGTTGAAGGAGGCCAGGGAGTAATCCACCTGGCCAGCAGGGGTGCTGCTTTCCGGCTCCAGTTCATTCAAAGACTGCTTCATGGGCCTGGAGACCTGGTGTGGAGACCTCTAGCCTGTGCCATACTGAATCGTCTTGGTGGCCTGGGGCTGAGCAGATCGCTGTTTTTAATGGATTTTAAAAATCCCAGTTTTAATGGATTACCTGCTTTTTATCGTGGTCTGTTCAGAGTGTGGAGTCTTTTTAAAAAGGAGAGACTGGAGTCTACTGATTCTCTTTACTGGCTTTTAAAAGAACCAGTTGTACATGGAAGTCGTTTGGACGTGGTCAGTCGGGCCGGACCCACAGTCCAGATGCAGTTCTGCATGGCGGGGGTGACCACATTGGAACGAGTCGTGGAGCTGGCTGGGCCGAACCTGGAGGGTGCGGCTACGCTGGCTTCTCACCTGGGTTTTAGATCTGCTCGTTTTATTGGTCAATGTCTTAACAGTTGGAAACATCAGCTCACGGATAAGGAACAGGCTTCACTAACAGCATATTTTAATGGTTTTACTCATCCCAACATTGATGACCCCTTTCCAATTTTAAGACTGTTTCCTGAGTTTGGAGAATGTACAGGTCCCCTTTTAAAAATACCAGACTCTCTTAACCCAGAATTACACAGATTGGAAGGTAAAGAACTGTATGTGTTGTGTGTAAAAGTGCTAAACAAAACCAAACTGAATGGTCGGTCTGACACCCCCTGGAGAGCTCATTTATGTCTGGGTGATGATGTGAGTCCAGTGTGGAGGGCACTCTACAAACCACCGTTGATAAAAAGAGCTGGTGATCTGCAGTGGAGAGTCCTGCACGGTATTGTGGCTGTTAATGCCTTCATCTCAGTTTTAAACCCAAATGTCACTGATACCTGTCCTTACTGTCCACACAGAGAAACTGTCTTTCACTGTTTTTTAGATTGTTTTAGACTCAAACCCTTGTTCCTGTTGCTAGAGAAGCTGTTTGCTGCATTTGGAGAGGTTTTCACTAAAGTCACTTTTATTTTTGGTTTCAGATACAGTCAAACATCAAGAGTCAAATGTCAGCTGGTGAATTTCATTTTAGGACAGGCAAAAATGTCCATATACATTAGCCGGAGAAACAGAGTTGAGCAGTCCACAGATGTTGAGGCAGAGCTTTTGTTTGTCAGGATGGTAAGGGCCAGGTTAAAAGTTGACTTCAGCTTCTACAGGGCGATGAATGATCTAGATAAGTTCACCAGTATCTGGTGCTACAGAGAGGCGCTGTGCTCCGTCATGGAGGAGGAACTTCTCTTTGGGCCTGAGTTGGCTTGAAGGGTTCCTTCCTGTAGGGTTTTTTTGGGGTTCCCTTGGTTCTTGTTACGTTTGTTTATTTATCTATTATTATTATTTGTTTTGTTTGTTTTTGTATCTTGACTGACCTTGGATTACCTTGTCGGTTTAAAAAAAAAAGAAAAGAAAAAAAAATTGTCTGATTTATGTATGATTGCATTTATTTTTTGTAAACTGAAAATCTGATTTCAAATAAAGGATTAATAAATTCAAATTCTCTCTGTCTGTCTCTGTCTCTGTCTCTGTCTCTCTCTCTCTCTGTCTCTCTGTCTCTCTCTCTCTCTGTCTCTCTCTCTCTCTCTCTCTCTCTCTCTCTCTCTCTCCTGCAGAATCCTGCACATTACCACTTTAACACGATCCAGATTAGATCCAGACTGTAACTGAATTCATCCTCCCATCTATTTCTGTTGGAAGGAAAAGTGTGTTGAGTAAAATGAGTATACTTTAGTTTTTAGTCAGACACTGTTCACTGTTCACTTCTCCTCTGGAGATGTGATGAGATGTTGATGTCTGTCACAAGTCCTGACCACCATCACCACTTCTCCTTCTGCTGTCCAAGACTTCTGTGAAATATGGAGTATAAATAAACCTGGGTCAGATAGTAGCTGCACTATGTGTGTGTGTGTGTGTGTGTGTGTGTGTGTGTGTACATGTCTATCAGTGTCATAGGGTCATAATTCACCTCTCTATCTTTGCTGGATTAACCAGTAAAAAAGCAAACATAGAAACTAGAAGAATCCCTTCTTCCTCTCCTCATCTCTTCCCAGCTCTTCTCTATCTTACATGATCTATATATATAAATTATATATATAATATATACATATATATTTATATATATAATATATATACATATATATAATGTGTATATACATATATATGTATATATATAATATATATATATACATATATATAATGTGTATATACGTACATATATATATTTATAGCTTATTGCACTTTTACTTGAGCACTGGTTCTGCTTGATGCTTGTTTAGGGAGGAGATGCACTCATGGTTTCTAGTGACTAGTAGTTCTCTTGACTATGTTGAATACACTTAATGTAATGTAATGTAATGTAATGTAATATAATGTAATATAATATAATGTAATGTAATGTAATGTAGTGTAATATAATATAATATAATGTAATATAATATAATGTAATATAATGTAATATAATATAATGTAATGTAATGTAATGTAATGTAATATAATGTAATGTAATGTAATGTAATATAATATAATATAATATAATATAATGTAATGTAATGTAATGTAATGTTGTCTCTCTCTGTTTAGACAGCTACAATAAATTTAGATAGAAAACTGAAACGCTGTGCTGACGTAAATTCAACCAGACAGAAGAGAAAAAACATTGAAGCTGAAATGCGGAAGTGACATCACAGGAAGTATATCTTTCTCTTCAAGAAGCATTTCAGAGACACTTTGACAGGAGAGAGAGAGAGAGAGAGAGAGAGAGATAGATAGATAGATAGAGAGATAGATAGATAGATGAAATGAATGGAATCAAATTATTTCTGATTCTACTGTTTCCTTTTCCAGGTAAGGCTCCATTTATATGGATATTAAATAATAGATACGTTACAAAACTTTACTAATATTTAACCAAGAAGGTCAATTATGACAGTTTTAGTATTTCCTGTTGAAAACCAAGGACGGGTCATATTTTTAAACTTGTGTTGTATCCAAAAGGATCTCCACACCAACTGAACGTACCAGGCATGTTTCTGTTTCAATTCATTTTCACAATATTTCTCATCATTTTCTCCACAGCAGTAACCGGACAACGTGTCTTCTTCTATGGCAGAGGTGGAGATGAAGTCAGTCTGTCTTGTACCAATGTGAGAACCGATCAACATGAATGTAACAGGACTACCTGGCTCTTCAGTCTGTATGGAGTAGGCTCAGCAGAAGAGCTGGTGACCGATGGGAAGATTCGTAAAAATGTGAAAGCAGCCAGACTGAGTGTTGCATCCGACTGTTCTCTGGTTATAAAGAATCTCACAGATGAGGATGATGGTCTCTACATCTGCCGACAGTTCATATCAGGACAACAACAAGGTCCAGATGCTGAGGTTGATCTGTCTCTTATTCACTGTGAGTATTTCCATTCTAACCTATTCAGCTCAAACTGCATTCCTGGAACGAAACATAAACATTACATTAAGTATGATTACAGTAATGTAGTTGATTTTACTCTGTTATTGTCCATCTTCACCAGTGACTGAACGTCAGAACACTGATAAGATGACGTTATCCTGCTCTGTGTCGATATGGAGATATTGTAGAGAGAAACTGGTGTGGCTGTTTGATGGTGAAAAGTTGACAGGAAGTAACAGCATCATTCAGACATCACCGTCTACCTGCAACACCACTGTGACCTTTCTGACTACCGAGCATAGCAAAGAGAGATTCAAGTGTGGAGTGACTGACCCCAATGGAAAGGTGCAGACATTTGGCTTCCCCCCTCTGTCCTCAGGTGAGAAAACATCTTTGCTAAGATGAAATGTTCAAGATACCTTCATTTATTTATCATGATAAACATTCTTTCATTCTCTTATTTACCTGATATAATAAACATGAACTCTTTCCTGACCCTACGTTGTGTTGGGTGTTGTTATTGTCTTCACCCAGGAAAGACAACATCAACAGCAACACCAAAAGAGATGACAGCAGGGCCGATAACCACCACTGACCCTTCAAACCCAGCAGGTAGTGGTTTTCCATTCTGTAATACATATTTCAGGTATTCCTCGTTCCTCCCTCTTTTCCGGCCCCCAGGATTCCACGATGGGAGAAAACTAGATAGAACATGGAAAAATAGAAAAGCCACAGAATCATACAGAAAATCAATTCAGTTCAATGAATCAAAACAATAGTGTTTCTATAGTCGGTGGTCGCTTCACAGCTTTAGTTCCATGCACATTGACCAGTGAGTGATTTCTTCAGCCTGTGCAGTGAATGAATGGTTCTACTTTACAGAGCTAGTGAAGACCTGAATGTTATTTCAGCCTTGTTA
>JAXDDX010000034.1:600000-785000 GCA_034670405.1 Hoplostethus atlanticus
CATCGGATTAGCAGAGCAATATTCTGCTATTAAAATGAGTCACTGCAATATCATCTTCCTTGTCATCCCTTTATGTGCTCAATGGCTGGAGAAGGATAATGATGAAGGATATTGATTATTGCTGATTCAGTTTAAATGAATTCGTACACCCTCTTTAGCCGACTGCTTCGTAGGAATATCACAGGAATAACACTGTAAGCTCAGTCTGAATAAGCCTACTTATGAAATTTGTAATGTGATTTTTTTTTTTAGAATGTCATGCTAGTACTTTAATCTGTAACCCAATGTGCCTAAGAGATGAGGGACTATGAAATCACTTGTTGGTCTCACTTCTTGACTGCATGTTTTGGCACTATTGGCACTATCTTTTTATATACCTTTCCATTGTAGAAATCTATAGCATTTTTAAAGATTATTTTCACAGCATTTCTACTTTATTAGATGGCGTATGAGTATGGAATGGCAGAAAACATGGGAGAGAGTTTGGGACAGATTTGAATCTACTGTGCCATGAGTACATAGACTCGTACTCCAATCCCAGGATGCCACTGGACATGTCTTGTTGAGGTCTTTCATAAGAGCATAATCCATGCCAGAAGTTCAGTTTTATGTCTCAAAATGTGGTTTTCCTAAATGGACCACAAATCCTCTCCCTCCTCTCACTTTGGACTATTGATGCAAAAATATATAGGTTATAAATCAGAATCAAAATCACAAAGTCACCAAGTACAGTAAACCCTCAAAAACCTGTCTTGGTGCCCATAATGATGATGAGATGTCAACCATGTTTTCAAATTGAAGGAGGCACGGCTAATTCAGGATGGTGTTTTTCTACAACAAGACTTGTATAGTGGCGAAGGGATGGCTACGTTCACACCACAGGCCTTCATATCTACTCTAGGATGTAATCCATATCCGATACGGATATGAACCGACAACAATGTCAAAACACAGAGTGACAATACCTATGCTTCCCCTGCTTGTTTCAAACACAATGCTTTTATGGTTTGTACCTTCGGGTTTTGACTGAATTGAGGCGCCTCCCCAAATACTAAACAAGTCAGCTATTTTGCTTTCTTTCCATTGTGTCTTGTTGACCTCCATGCTAACGCTGGCTCAGCCGAGCTGTGGTGCCAAAATTATGACAGTTGCCTCATGACGTGAGATGTACCTGTTGTTATGGTAACACGATTGCCATAAGAACAAATTACAATTTGAGTCAAGTCACTTCTAGGTTGCATGTTTTGGGATCTGATTTTGTACATGACCAGAACTCCATGCAGCTTTTTCCTTTTTCCACCACATCTGTGTCACATGTGAGGAAAAATGCACTCAGTTGTCATGCTGTCAGCTGCGGCATTAACATAGCCATAATTACATTGTTCCTCTGTGGCTTAAAGGATCATAATGGTGTTACTGACATTTCTGCCGCTCTCCACTGGCTACCAGTGACTTTACATCGACTTTGAATTGAAACTGATTTACCTTGGAACTTCCAGTGCATCCAAAATGTACCTAATCTACTTGCCAGAGACTTAATTATTTGTCTAAGTTATCTAATGGTAGTGATCTTGTGCTTCCTGCGCTTGCTTGGAAATTGTTTCCTGAATTGGTATTTAGACATTGACAAAAATGCCAACAAATACTGGTCTGGAGTCAGAATTGCCATTTTCACCTAAGCAGTACTGGTGAGGAGAAGCTGATGAAGTTAGGCTTAATTGCTAATTGATAATGAAATCATTTTTCAATGATGAAAATCATGGTATAAACTGAAGGATCTTTGGAGAGTTTCAGACACAACACAGTCTGGTACTAAAATGCTGACTTGAAAGTAGCTGTGTTGACAGCTTTTGTTCATGTACAGAAAGGAAACAGAACTTGGTAAGGATGAAGAAGCTGTGTAGTGCTGGTATGTCTCTTTCAAAGGACATGAATTATATCACTCTGGGAAGAAAATTATCAAAAAATTGACAGGTTTATGAGATTATTATCATGAAATCAAGAACAAGTCAAGTCCTAACGCCAAGCTACGTCCCCAGCATTGGCCATCATGGTTTAGTGTGACTTACATACATGCAGTAAGTGATGTATCCACCATTGTTTTTCTTTAGGCATTGATTCACGGAGGTCATTACACAAAGACATACGATATCACACCAGATAAGAAACTCTGCCTTTCTCTATGTCTTTTAAGCTGCGCCTACTGATCCGCGTCCCATTGAAAATTGAATTAAATCCTCCCTCGCAGATTTAATGTGCTCCCACTGGTACTCTGTAATTAAGGTGGCACACACACGGCCCGTCCCACGCTGACCCTAAAGCCTCTCCCACAGCGCCAAACTTTCCAAACTGGAGTAATTAGCATCTTGATCGGCATGTCGCTGACATTTGACTCTGATAGGATTACAACACCAACCGGGACTCAGTCAGGAGGAAGCATAGCTACTGTGCTACAACAAGAAGATGCAGCCACTGTTTTTGCACTCCTATGTATGTTGAGAAAGACATGTTGCAAGGCGGGCTGAAAAAGAGCAGGATGTTTGACTTCCTTCTGAAGTATGCTCCTCATTTGAACACAATCTTGCAGTAGCTAACTGTCTCTCTCCTTATGAATAATAAGGATAAGGTCATACTCTACAATTTGCAAGCTGTTAAAAAATCTGTACAGCCGTTTTGGCACCCTGTGGCGCTTTAAAATAGCACACTACTGGATTATACACACACTTACAGTATACAGTACACACACACACACACACACACACACACAGTATGCATACATGCAGTATTGGGCAGATCAGTTAAAAAGTTAATCTTGGTTTATTACAGATTGGCTCACTTCCTGAAGTGTTTAGTGTACCTTGTACTCATTGTTTTGAAAAAGGCTTGGGGTAATGTTTAGATTAAAAGTGGCCGTTGGTATAATCTTTCCAATACATATCGATTTTTTCCATATCAATCTCATTTCACATCCACTTTCCAATACAATTGAAATATAAATTATTCAGCATCCGCCAGTCATGTAGGGAAAATCTATCTTTGCTTCACCCAGATGACTATCAAGTCATTGTGGAGGGATTGTGTGCACGGTTTCATATGGTCAACACAAATTTATGGATTAAGATAAGTGACAGTCTTGTATGTACACCTGTCCTCTGTCCCTAGTACAAGCCTGTGGCATTTGCCGTGCGTTGCAACTTCTCTTACATGCCAGCGGACGACGACAACGTCCCCGTGCCGGGCCAGGCTGTCACCTTCGAGGCCAGAGACTTCCTACACGTCAAAGAGGTTTGAAGCAGGCACACAGGCATCATTGGATTAGATTTAGGTGGAGTCATTCCAAAGACTTAAGCTGATGAGACCTGCATTTGACACTCTGAATTCAGAATTGGAAGTAAAGCCCTGTAGTAGTTGTCCAGGGCTGAAGGTAGCCCATAAAGTACTCTCTGAGGATGATAGCGATGATGATGATGATGATGATGAAGGGGGGAGCAAAGCTGACATAGTAGTGTAGAGCACTTTGGATAACAGCATCAAAGAAATGGCTTACGCTACATTATAACATTAACATTGGTTGCTTTACTAAATCAGCCTGCTGCCTAGTTAGCTAACAAAGCCAAAATCCATGTTTGTTCAGGTTAATTGAGCTGACTCTTCTCAAGCTACAACTGTAGAGACTTTCCCACACCGCAAGAATCTTTTACATATATATTATATATATTTAGCCATTCTTTGTGCACTGCCGATTGTCCAGTGGAGCTCCATGATGGTGCCAAACATCGGAGATTTGTGACACAGCTGCAAACCATCTATACAGATTTCCTATTGACTCGCTATGTTGAGTATTGACAGATTTACAGGTTACTTATGATAATAGTGAAAAAAATACAAAATGCCAAATGGTTAACAAAAATGACAACAACTCCACTGAAGTTCCTGCCCCCACTGATTTTGTTTTTCCTATTTCCAGAAGTTTAATAATGACTGGTGGATCGGACGGCCGGTGAAGGAGGATGGTGTGGTGGGCTTCGTCCCAAGTCCAGTCAACCTGGAAACCATCCTCATCAGAAGAGAAGTTCAGGCCAGGAAAGCTGCCAAGGCCTTAGCCACGTATGTACGCTCAGCTTCAATAGAGGGTGGTTGCCCACTAGCACACAAACCCAGTGTCCTGTGTTAACCTGTGTAATCATAATAATAATCATTATTTGTATAGTACTTATAGCACTCGTATGACAGTGACGTGCAAAAAGAAAGAAAAGAAAGAAAGAAAAAAGAGCTAAGGAGAGACACAGAAAAGATACGTAAGCGCAAAACACAAAAAATCAATAAAAGATCATTACATAAAAGCAAGTCTATGAAAGTGAGTTTTAAGAAGAGATTTAAAAGACAATACCGATTTAGCCAGCCTAAGCTCCTCCCTATAGATAGTTTGGCTTTTTAGGCAGACGGCCAAACACCATGCAATAATGTCATGGCCAACCAATCAAATTTTATACTTGTACTCATCTCGACAAATAATGTGCACCCTTGTACTTGCTTGTGCAACTCAAAGAAGGTATGCGTAAAATATGAGAATGAATCCCAAATTGTTTACCTTCCTGCATATCACACTTATTTTTGGGTGACATTGGAAAGTTTTCTCTCTCGTTAGGCTGTATTGACACTGATCAGCCTGGCAGGTTGTGCCTTGCACCTGCCTGGCTGCATGGCTGATCCGCCTTCAAGTTCGTTCAACGTGAACCATGTCTGTGGGATGCTCAGTACAGGATCTTGACCTGATTTAGACCCAGTTAGGCTGACAGAAACACATCTAGAGGATCAGGCTGAAAATCTGTTTTCGTTAATTTTTTCTTGGAACACACTGAACTTGAAAATTTGAAACTTGAAACAACTTGAAACAACTTTGTGTGCTTAATTATTTCAAGGGATTTACCTTATTTACCTTATATTGATGCATCATCAAGTAGAAACCTAATGAGACCGACACAGTCTATAAGGAATGCATATCGGAGATTGTGTCACGCGGGTGGCAATATTGCATAGGCACATTACTATACTGTAACTGCTCTACTTTCACCATGACTCCAATTGAATCCTAGCAACAGACAACAAAGTAAGTCAGATTGCTGCCCATCAGAATTGCTCAGAAGACTTCCCTGTTTATCACTGTCTTTACTGTGAGATGAGATTTGTGAGTTGATTCAGGAAGTCTCTGTTTCATTTCAGCAAAGCAGCATCTCAAACAGCTCAAGACATGAACTCAAAGAAGTATACCCCTCCTTCACAAGGTCGGTTTGTACTCATTTGTGTAAAAAGTTTTTTTTTAAATAATATTTTTGTTAAGTGGTGAGTTAATCCTACCCTCCCTCTCTATGAACAGCAAATCAGCAGGTGAAAAAGAAACCGGTAAGTGACTGAAAGCATGTGGATCTGTATGATTAACTGAGCATTCTTTGTCATTATAAAGTATTCTTCAGCAAACATAGTCAAGACAATCTCTAAAGTACTTTTAACAACACAGATTTGTCACGAATAGCTTTACGAAGGGCTTAAATACAGCAGAGAAGAAACCCATCACAAATTCCATCCATGCTCACAGACGGACATTCACAACATCCCATGATAATACTACCAGATACCTCAAAGTTCCCTTTCTGTCCTTGGGGATTGTAGGGGGAGCAAGTGGCTATGTACGATGTAGTGCCTACCATGCGTCCTGTGGTCCTGATGGGGCCATCGCTGAAGGGCTTAGAGGTAAGCCTGCCTCACACATTAACTTATCAGTGATGGATATTCTAGAAACATCTTAAGTCATTTTTGAGTTGTAATGGAACTAAGATGCTGAGAAATCAGACTCAGACTGGTTTCATGCGTAGTCACCTAGTCTAGAATTTCATAGTAACATTGGTAGTTTGTGCATTGAATCTGAATAGAGGGGAATTTTTATACACATCCATTTTTTTTAATTGTAGGTTACAGATATGATGCAAAAAGCGCTGTTTGACTTTTTAAAACATCGATTTGAAAGCAGGTAAGTTCTGATTTAACTCTTTTAAATCACCCTTGTTAGCTATTGAGAACTGTGTCATAGCGCCTGTCACTTTGTCTCTTTTCTGTTTTAGAATTATTATTACACGGGTCACGGCAGACATCTCTCTGGCTAAACGGTCCATCCTCAACAACCCTGGCAAAAAGGCCTTAATTGACCGGACCAACACCCGCTCCAATCTCGGTACGTAGCAGTAGCAAATTATCCTTGGCACTTCTCTTGTCTTGTGAGGTGGTTGGGGTTTACCACGGACAATTCAGATTTCTTGAATATCTTCACATAATTGTCTCAACTTTCTGGCACTCCTTGTATTGTCCTATGTGGCAAACCCCACCCACCTGGCACCCTAAGTAGGTTAAAACAAGCAAACAATACTATACTATATCAAACTAAGTTTTTGTACAGGATAAGCAATACGTTTTCTAAATATATATTATATACTGATGCATAAGCACTTTTTCAAATTAACGCTTACTCCTTATTATATTATGAGCACTAATTTAGACCACAGCATGATAATATAATATAATTGACATAAATGAAGATAATTAAGCACTAGATAGAAAATAGGAGGTCATTTGAGACATAGCCTTGTTTCACTGTTTGAATAAAGATTGTATGATAATGACTTTACTAGGGCTGTAAAGCATCCATTCCCTTTGCCCCAATGAGAGGCTATTCTTAGAAGAAGAGTGGATGGGTACCAAATAGAGGGGGGATAAGATTTACTTCGCTTTCTCTACTCTGTCTTTCTCATTGCTCTCTGATCCCAGATGCTGCCGGTATGTATGACTGAAAGAACCGGTAGTTCATCTGTGTTTGAACGCTCCACCTTCCTTCCTTCCTTCCTTCCTTCAACAGCCACTGTATTGCCACTATTTAATGTGTAGATTGTGATTCATGTGGGCATTGGCTTGCTTTCTTCACAGCCAAAAGTTTGATTGGACTTGGATCAAATCAGTACTAGAAAATGCTTTCTGCTGTATGTTTATTTTAGTGGGCAGACAGATGGGTAGGATGTAAGTCACTGTTATCGGGTTACAGCTACTGCTTCCTCCATTGCTTGCTTCCCTACTCTCCCTCTAGTGGTGTATGTCTAAATTACTCTTCCCATGACCGACATACCGTGGTTGTACTCATGTATTATTTACCTCAGGAAAACTATAGATGCGTCAATTAATTGGGCAGCCTCATTAAGTAGACAGTCGTTTCTTAACTAATGCGTATTGTCACATGTACGTTTTTTTAATCTGTCAAGGTGTCATACGAGCCATTCTCCATTTGTCATGTGGGTTGTGCATATAATAGCTCTGACAGTGCTTGACATGACATGCAGTGGTATAAAATGGACTTTCCAGCTGAGGGATCCATAAATGTCAAAACATTAGTATGATAAAACATAATTCAAGGATGTACATTAAAGATGTGAAAATTAGTTTATGAGTATTATAAATACATACTCTTCTCTTTTCATTCATGAGATTACAAAGATACAGGACTGAGAGATTACCTGGATATGTTAGGTGTTAGAGAAAACCTCACCGCCCCCCCCTGCTATTCTCTGCCCCTGCAGCCCAGATTCAGGGGGAGGTGGAGCGTATCTTTGAGCTGGCCCGCAGCCTGCAACTGGTACTGCTGGATGCGGACACAATCAACCACCCTCTCCAGGTGTCCAAGACCTCCCTGGCCCCCATCCTCGTCTATGTCAAGATCTCCTCGCCGAAGGTAAGCTTCACCGGAGCATACACAAGGACACAAGGAACATCCTGCTAAATGTTGAGTTGTTGTGTCTTGGGTTTCTCAAGGCTAAAAAGGTTATGTAAGCATTGTGATTGAAGTGGATTCAGTAAGTGAAATCATTAAGGGATCACAGCTTTGACCTGGGTTGACCTGGTCAGTTCATTGCATGTACTGTGTGTGTACAGTAAAGAAACCATATCTTCCAAGTTTTGATGGTATAAAAGTGTTGCCTTCTTTAGTCATAGCTGTGGTATCTGCTAAGTAACTTTCTGGAAACTAAGTGATGAGCATCTCCATCATGTTACGTACTAAAATCCAAATTGCTACTGTAACACTCTTTTCTTTCTCTCCTCCTCATTTTCTTTCTCTCCTCCCTCTCTCCACTGCTGCTGTGCAGGTGTTGACCAGACTGATCAAGACTAGAGGGAAGTCTCAGACCAAACATCTTAACGTTCAGCTGGTGGCAGCAGACAAGCTGGCCCAGTGTCCACCAGTGAGTGCCATCTAGTGGCCGCAGTTTGAAATTGGTCCAGTGCAATCATTCTTTTTTGTTACAGTTATACATGCACATGGAGAAGGGAATAAAAACAGGAAATAGCCAGAAAATAACACAGTTCAGATGTCATAGTTTTTCATCGAAACCACATATTTTTAGATTGTGGGTAAACCAAATTAGTTAGTTAGTTAGCTGTACCCTAAAAGTACCACGGTGGCCCCTCTATATCTATACATACTACAGATATATGAAATGTTTATTTTAATTCCTCATGATCAGTATTTTAGATTGCATACTCAAGATTGAGAGTTCCATTAAAAAGACTTTTCTAATCCCACGCAATCTCAAGTTCAAAACCATGTTTGAATATTTGGGTGTCCGTTTTTGTGATAACCCTATTTCCTTACATCTCCTCATCTGAATCTCACTGCAGGGCCTAATCACAGACTAACTCGATCTGATTACCAGGAGAGCGTTATTTTTAAAGTCCTTCCCTCCACTCAGTGGTGTCTTGGGGGACTGGAAAAGAAGGCGATGACATAGATTGCGTTTAAACTGCTGTCTAAGTTACAGGCTAGTCCTGTACATGTTCCCCTGCTCCTTTCCTTAATCCTTTCCTTGTTCACCACATCTCCTGTAGGAAATGTTTGATGTCATCTTGGATGAGAACCAGCTAACTGATGCCTGTGAGCACATTGCTGATTACCTGGAGTCCTACTGGAGAGCCACTCATCCACCAGAGATGGAGCCTGCTAACCCCTTGGTGGCCAAGCTGGTGGAGAATACATTGCCCACCAGTCATTCAGCAAAAAAGGTACAGTGCAGAGATGACAGAGGAGTATGAAGGTGACACAAAGGTATGGTTGGTTCATGAGTATGATTGAAACACAGGGAGAGAAACAGGTGTCAAGAGGTGAAACACAGACACATATGGGAAGAAAGAACTGAAAAGAAGGAAGAAACTGCCCAAATAAGTTGCACTTGTATTATAAGATGCATGAGGTTGTAACCTGGCTTGCAAACTTATAACACAAATGTGCAAATGTGTAATCTTTCCTTTTGTCAATCATGAAAAACATTTGCAATCATTTTGGCAGTGGCTTCCCATAGAAGTAATGCCCAAGATGTTGTATATGGGAATAAAAAGCTGACAAAATAAGTTGTACTGATTTTGTCAAACTTATTTTGTCATTAGTTTGTACTATTTGTTTTGTAGTGGAGCAGTAGTATGTATGTATGTATGTAGAGAAAGGCACAGCGCGCATAACATCAAATGCATTTGTTTATAAAATATATTTTGAACATTTGCAAATTGCTGTTTACAACTACAAAATACATCACAGATTTGCAAATTGCATTACACACATGTTTTTCAACTTTGCAGATTGGAGTACACATTTGCACGTATGTGTCATGTTACACACATAATAATATAATACAACAGCAGTTTTTATTCCCATAGTCACGTGGTTATGGGAATGATACGCAGATACACAGGTATTGAAGTAATACACAGACACTGGTGAGATGACATTTTTTGGAAATGACAGTGATACAAAAATCTGTTGAAATAAATGTACATATCATGCCATGAGTACACATATCCTGGTCTGAAGTGAATATGCACTGCTGCAGTTCAGAGTGAAAATGTTGATTTTGTTCAGATGTCACACTACCTTCTCATCTCATCTCCATCCCCATTGTCTCCCACTGTAGTTGTAGTAATATTGAAATGTGTTGAATATTAAAAAAAAGTCTCCTGCAGCTATTTTCTGTTTCTGTTTATTTATTCGTGTAACATGTTCATTTAATTTCTCCTCATCCCACTCCACTGGGGAAATATGCAGAAATGAGATAGTTCTACCTCTGGTGAGTGAGATACCATCAAATACTACTATAGCTGAGTCACCACTGGCCCATCACGGCAGTAGAGATGAGTTACAGTGTGCAGTGACTACTGTAGTTAGTTTTAAAATAATGTGTGTATACATGGTGTGTAGATCAGATGAGTAGAATAGTGATGCAGCTAGTGAATCAATCTTTGTGTGAATGAAGGCACAGGGCTGCACTACGTAGTCCCATGATAAAACTTAATATGACCACCCCTACATATAAAGAACAAACTTCCCCAGCATTGATTGACACTTTGAGCCCCTCTAGGCCCATCGCATCCCTGACATCATCGCTGTGTGTGTGTGTGTGTGTGTGTGTGTATGTGTGTAAACTTATGATTGCGTATGTCAAGCAGTGTGTATTCATGTACATGTATAAGCAGTCAGATTACATTGCATTACATATTCTTGTCCCCAGGATGAGCAGAAAAGCAAGAAGTCGGCAGCCACCAAGAGGAAAGGCTCCCGTGAGAACCACCTGCACCAGGAGCCCCCCCCAGCCCCAGCACAGGAGCAGAGGGCTGAGGAGGGCCCCGGAGAGGAGAAAGAGCAGCCCCTGAGGACTGAACCAAAGAGACCCCAGCACACCCACCACCACCATCACCACCACCACCGCAGGACAGAACACCACAACCACACCCAGCAAAGCCAACCATCTGGGGGCATGGAAGCACAGCCAAGCAGGGATTACACCCAAAGGCTCCCCCGCAGGCACCTGCCCGAAGAGAGGGACGAGGAGGTGGAAGATGTGGAGGAGGACGTCCGCTACAACCACAGGCCTGTCATCTCCCACAGGGACCATAACCACCATCATCATAACAGCAACCACCACCACCACCATCACCACCACCACCAACATCACCGCAGGAACAGCCAGCCACACCCCGGAGAGGACTATGAGCTGGAGCACAATGAACGCAACCGGCAGCACAGGCACCACCAGCACATTCCACCACGGACACACCACAGTGATCACTACCCCGTCCACAATCATCACAACTACCAACACTACCATGGCAGAGACAGGGACAGAGACAGGGAAAGGGACAAAGATAGGGATCGGGATAGAGATAGAGATAGAGATAGAGATAGAGACAGAGATAGGGATAGGGAAGGGAGGCATGGGGATGTAAAACAGTGGCACAGGGATTCCTATATACACTAGTGACTGTTGTTTCTACTGTGGGTCGGTGCATGGTTTTATGCTGCTCAAGTTATAATGCACTAATGGATGGGCAGGGTGTGTCTTGTCTTTGTATAGTGTTTCTCCTCATCATGTCTGTCTGTCGCTGCCTCCCTCTGTCACACACACACTCTCATTGTCTTTCTGTTTTTGTTTTACTCTATCACAAAGACTCACTGGTATGGTCAAGTCTTTGTCATATGGATTTATGCATTTATTATCATTTAAATCACATGGCTATACCGATGTGTATTTTCTGCACAAACATTGGTCGGAATTGAACCCTCAACATCTGGGTAAGACATCACTAAATGTTTGCTCACTCATTCATCATTCTGTTTTGTATTCATTTTATAAAGTTTTAATTTTGCATTGGTCATGTAATTGATTGGATTGCATGATTTTCTTTTCTACAAAGTCACAAAAAGGGTTTTGAAGTTACAAATTAATTAGTCAAGTAACTGTGGAAAACAATAGGGAGCCGAAGTTGACACCACTTCTGCCCGCCTGTAGTTCACTTTTGCCTACCCTAATACATTACAGATTACTTGATATAAGGAAACTGCTAACCATACAGTTCCATACGGTTGTATTTATTCATTGACTACCTTATAAGTACACAAATGTGCACATTTTTTTTCAACAAAAATTACAGAAATGTGTATATTTTATTATTTATATAACGGAGAGTGCTGGCAGGTCATTTTCAACAAAATCTATTGCTTTGAGTTGATATAAGACGTGTCCCCGTGTCTGTGGAAAATCGCACTAGCCACCTAGCCACTAGTAAATTCAGTGGGCGGTCTTGGTTGACTTCCGCTTGGGCTCCCTATTGATTTGCTCGTTTCAATGTCACATTATATTCTGCCCCCATGTATTTAATATTACCTGCACATCTTAAAAAGCCAACAATTTATTTTAAACATCGGTAAGGAGTCCAAAACTATTTTTCTACACGATTGTAAAATGAAGTCATACTTTGCTTCCTACTTTTCTAATGGAGTTCGAGCATATTTACTGACTTGCATTTGCTCTGTCTGGAAGCATGAATAATTTTTTAGTGACATTGACTTGTGCTATGTGCTGGATACTCTATGCATCTTCTTGTGATAAAATATATTGCTTGAATACAACCTCTATGCATTTGTATATACACTTCATAATTGCCTTGTTAGTTAAGTGTAAGGAGAACCAGAGAGCCTGTTGCACTGTTTGGTAGAACTTTATCAATAGGATTGCTTTGATTTGAGAAGACTGTGGGTCTACCAACCTGAATTGACTCTTTTTCTTTCAAAATGGTTTGTTTTGTACAGTATTCAGAAGTTGGTTTTGACTAATAGGCATTATTTTGTTCAAGATCATGTAATGTGATTGTGGCAAGGTGCCACATAACCGGGGTCCGTGACAGACAGAGACACAGGCAGGGGAGAGTTAAATGGCCAGCACGGCCGTTTTATTAACCATAAACCCGGCCCGGTGTTGACGGCAGTTGGCGCCGTCTTCCCGGGCGCTGACGGCAGTGTAGAGCGCCGTCTTCCCCCGCGCGCGCCTCCTCCCTCCCGGCAGGTCAGCCGCGGAGCACCAAGGCTGCCCCAGCCTGCCAGGCTTCCAGGGGCATCCCGCCGTAACCCACGACGCTGAACTTGGTTTCGGATTCACAGTTTCGTCGGCAGTTAAAGGTAAAGTTAAGGGAAATTCATTGCAGAGCGACGATCCTCCGTTTTTTGCATCTCTTACAAAAACCACTGTACATAGACCTGTCAAACCTGGACTAGATTATCCCAGAGAGGCTAAATATTCCTTAAAACATAGTTTTAGATTTGTGAAACCTTTATTCTATTTGTGAAAATGCAAAACAGGGACGTTTCGCTGCTTTTTTCACATCTAGACCAGGTCCACATCCAAAACTACTATACCTAGCCCTGTCAAATCTGGACTAGATTATCCCAGAGGGGTTAAAGATTCCTTAAAACATAGTTTTAGATTTGTGAAAATGCAAAAAAGGGGACATTTCACTGCTTTTTTCACATGTAGACCACATTGGACCAGGTCCAGATCCAAAACCACTATACCTAGACCTGTCAAATCTGGACTAGACTATCCCAGAGAAGCCAGAGACTCTAAGACACAGTTTCAGATTTGTGAAACCTTTATTCCATTTGTGAAAATGCAAAAAATAGCAATGTTGATGGATATAAATTGACCTTGGCACATTCAGTGTATAAGTCCACATCTCTCCATTTCATTTTCTATCGCCATGAGGATCGCATCTTTCTCACTTCAAAACAAAAGTAGAAAAGTTATTTTTACCTTTTGAAAAACAATCAAAACATCTTCATAAATTGGTCAATTAGTTAATGTACTCTTCAAATTCTTCTTTCAAAAAAAAAAAAAATCATGTTCTCTCACCTTTCCTCTAACTGGCCACGGTCAACCTCTGTCACTGCTTCTGCAATTGTAAGTTTCCTCACTTTCTCCAAAGCCTTCACTGTGGCCTGTGTTAGAAGTACCATAATTCAGCCATTAGTATGCTTGTTCTTCATTTGATCTATATATGAAGACGTTTTTGTGAAAAGCTGTCTGTCAATACTTTGTAACAATTATCAACATTTGATTTAGAAATCATTTAATTCATCTTGTTTATCACTAACATCTGCCATCATTTCAGACCCTGCTCTTCTTCTCCTGTCCAACAGTTGTCCCCATTGTGTTTAAAGAGTTTATAACAGCCAGCAGCCGCACAGTAGCCTAGTCATTTGCCACACTGTGTATCGTGTCTCCTATCATAGCGTTGCAGCCCTTTTGTTTTGCCTGAATCTGCCTGCAATTCTGAACTATGCTAGTTTTTTCCTGCCTGCCTTAACCCTTTACCTATTTAACCTGTGTTCGCAAAGTAAACTCTCACACACAGTTTTTCAAAAAGGTAAAAATAACTTTTCTACTTTTGTTTTGAAGTGAGAAAGATGCGAGCCTCATGGCAATAGAAAATGAAATGGAGACGTGGACTTGTACACTGAATGTGCCAAGGTCAATTCAATTTATATCCATCAACATTGCTATTTTTTGCATTTTCACAAAGAATAAAAGGTTTCACAAATCTGAAACTATGTTTTAAGGAATCTTTTACCCCTCTGGGATAATCTAGTCCAGATTTGACAGGTCTAGGTATAGTAGTTTTGGATGTGGACCTGGTCCAATGTGGTCTAGATGTGAAAAAAGCAGCAAAATGTCCCCGTTTTGCATTTTCACAAATAGAATAAAGGTTTCACAAATCTGAAAGTGTTTTAAAGAATCTTTAGCCTCTCTGGGATAATCTAGTCCAGGTTTGACAGGTCCATGTACAGTGGTTTTTGTAAGAGGTGCAAAAAACGGAGGATCGTCGCTCAGCAATAAATGTCCCTTAACTTTCCCCTTAACTGCCGAATCCGAAACTGCGAATCCGAAACCAACTTCAGCGTCGTCCCCAACCCCGACTGGTCAGCCCTTGCAGGCTGCTCCCGACTGCAACCTCCGGAGCTCGGCCGGTCGCCGCCGGCTTGGGACGCCCGCTCTCCCACTCCGTCGTTCGCCGCTCGCGCCCTCGCCTCCGTCCCGGCACTCCAGCCGCGGACCCCGCTCAGACGCGGCTTCTGCTGGCTCGTCTCTCCTCAGACAGTCCGGCTCGACTCCTCCGTCTCCTGCCGAACTCCACTCGCTCTGCCAGCCTCTCACACTGGCGCGCTCTCACACAGTCCCACATCCACACACAGGTTAAAAAGGGCCCGACTGCAATCAGGCTTAATTGGCCGCAGCCGGTTAAGTCTCACCCCACCCTCCTCCCATCTGCCACAGTGATATTTTATTTGATGATAAAATCATTCAACACTTTCCTGTATGATTTGTTGATTACTCTCCAGACCACCGAACTTGTACATGACATGAAAATTGTGTGATGACATGCCACACAAACCTTTTCAGAATCATGAATATGATTTTCCATATTTCTATATCTATCCTGCCCAGCTACATAATATTGGAGGGAAAACCCGATGACAGAAGCATATTACCAGATCAACAGACAGTCACCTTTCAATTGGCATCAAGCTCAGGCCAGCTTAAAACAATAAGGAGTCACCCTGCTCAGTGCCACCAATCCCCACAAGTAGATATCACAGGTACGTCCTGCTTGTATTAATAAAGTAACGGTCTATTAGTAAATACATCAGATTGCATATGCTGATAAAAGCACTGAGAGGGTATTTAAAGTTTAGAGTTCATTTAGTTAGATAACCATTTGGAAAATCATTACCAGGAGTTAAGCTTTAAGCTTTATTTTCAAAATATGAAGAGGATCCTTTCTATAAATGCCCATTAATTTTATTAATAAAGGACTGAATTTAACTACTCTGTCTTCATAAGTACTGTAATTTGTCATGCTACTGTGACACCACTCTGTGACATCATTCACAAATTCGGCATTCATTTCCATTGCTACGCTGATGACACTCAACTTAAAATACCCGTTAAACTGACCGATCACTCCCAATTCCAAAAATTAGAGGCCTGCCTATTGGAAATGAAATGCTGGATGTCGCTAAACTTCCTACAGCTTAATGCCAACAAAATTGAGATGTTGGTTAGCTAGACATAGATATCCATTTGAGAACAGTACTCTGAATTTTGATAATTGTGTAATCTCCCAGAGTCCATACGTCAAAACCTACCCTCTCTTTCGAGTTACATACTTACTTACTTCTACTTTCCAGAATTTCCAGAATTTATATAGATTGATCATTAAAGTATCTATCTATCTAAATCATTGATCACACCATATACACCGATCAGCCACAACATTAAAACCACTGACAAGGGTTGGGATATATTGGGAAGCAAGTGAACAGTCAGTTGTTGAAGTTGATGTGTTGGAAGCAGGTAAAATGGGCAAGCGTAAGGATCTGAGTGACTTTGACAAGGGCCAAATTGTGATGGCTAGACGATTGGGTCAGAGCATCTCCAAAATGGCAGGGGTGTTCCCGGTATGCAGTGGTTAGTACCTACCAAAAGTGGTCCAAGGAAGGACAACCGGTGAACCAGCGACAGGGTCATGGGCGCCCAAGGCTCATTGATGTGCGCAGGGAGTGAAGGCCCATCTGGTCCAATCCCACAGAAGAGCTACTGTAGAACACATTTCTGAAAAAGGTTAATGCTGGCTCTGACCCACAGCCAGTTAGATCTGGCCCGAGTTTCTGACTGGGAATTCCGACTTGAATGACTGTTCTATTGCACTTTTCCGTGTCGGAGGTCGTTTTTTTCCGAGTTCCGAGTACAATGGAATGCACCATTACTTTGCGAACACTGGAGGTACAACGACAACATGTCTAAGACAAGATCCCAACACTCCAGTTGTTCTGTTGTAGGATGCAGGCAGCAACATAGATCCCTGCACAGTCTCCCAACACACAAAAATGCCAGGACAGAGTGGATTAATTTTATTTTTAACGGCAACGTCCCAGCTACAGTTAGCTCATTTTTGTATGTGTGTGATAATCACTTCAGCAACGAGGGCCAGTTCACAGCTGGATTAGCATGTAATTAATCTTAAAGATGGAGCAACGTGTCCGAATCGGTTTAGTAGTAGAATGATACAATCGCCTCTTATGATTATTTGCGCTGCGCTGTCTGGATGCAAATAGGTTGCTATTTGCTATTTGAAATGTTAGCAAATATGTATTTTTATCCAAAAACGTATCGGAAGCCTGTGCCACAAAGCTATTATGATGTTATCTAACTAACTTGATGGATTTGCTCACACACACTCTTCAAACCTATGCCACTTATGAATTCAAGACTATTGCATTTCATTAAAGGTGGCAGATGGTTGTTGATTGATGCCTTGTGTCATGAAATGTTGCCCTAAATATTTATGTGGAGTGCTTCTCGGTAGCAGTGTTATGTGTGTAAAAATGTGTGTGCAAACAAAGCCACCAAGATAACTGGATAACAACATAATCTAGCTTTGAGACACAGGCCTCAGGTCCTCGTGATTCTTCATTGGAAGGTGAATGTAGTTTATTGGAGAATGCATAGGGGCACTTTGACTACAGTTGTCCTCTCCACTTTACTCATTGATTTGATAACATTAAAGAAATCCAGTTAACAGAAATTGCAGTTGCATGCAAGCATAAAGAGATCCTCAAGTTTAAATAAACAATGAGTGGTTATTATTAAAGATGGTTCTGAATCAAATCAATTTCTGTACTTTTAGCTTTTTAATATCTTCAAATATAAGAGTATCAAACCACCTGTTAAAAGGCACCAGAATACAGGCAATGACAATACATGCTGTCTTATGTTACAATATGGCCCAGTAAGAATATGTTACATTGATTGCGTGGTTTATGTTCATTAACCAGACAATGCAAATTTAAACAATGTAAACAACCAACATGTAGCAGGTAAATGTAATATTCTAAAAGGTATATATTGAATTAAAATTCTACATACATTCAATCACATATTAATTTCAAGACAGACTGCAAAAATATTGATCATTCAAAAGAGGACACCAACGACCACCAGCCCCAGATACAGTGTTATGTCCCATTAGATTCTGCTAGTTTTTCCATCACATAGTTATAATAGGATCAGGGTTTTCTTCCTCTGCATTCTCTACCAGTTTATCCACCAAGTCGGGCTGGGATTGCTCACCGTCGAGGTAGAGTAGGTTGTCAAAGGGACAGGTTAAGGGACGACCAGACTTCGTGTAGAGGAAGAATGCAACAATTGCCAGGATCGAAACGACTATAATGACCAGCGCAACTGCCAAACCTACGTGAAGACGCTGACGGACATCCAATACTAGAGGTGCTTCAAAGTTTTAATAAGCAGATCAGTCAATTGGCAACATGACATTAAAACCTGATAGAAATGGCTGTTTCCTATCAGTTTGTTGTTGAATACACATGGGTTTTGATGACTTGATGACATATTTGATACAACTACAGTAGATAAAGTAATGAAACTTACCAGGTGTTGGTGTTGCATCTTGCAATATCACTGATGGGAAAAGAAGAAGGGAAAGGTGATCATAACCATTCATAAAGAATGTAACTGCATGATTATGTTAACAGTTTACTATGTTTTTTTTCTGCAATAACTTAATTTCAGTCATTAATTAATTAGTTGCCTGCTACATGTTCCTGTTTTTACGACAAGACCACAAGTTCACTCTGCCGTGGTCTGATGATCTCACCTTTGGGTGTCTTGCAGATGTACGCCCTGAGATACCTCTGTTGGCCTGAGCTCCATGTCCCATCTGAGGACACAATCTGTCCATAAGTGTTGCCAACAGGCTCGTCTTCACCCCAGTTATTGTAGTCCATGACTGTTTTGTCCAGCCACAACCACTTCCCTGGGGACAAACAGAAATTCTGTATATTCTCTCTTTGATAATTTGACAGAACAACAATTGAATATCCGTATGTAGCTATATTTTACACTATACATTGTCCTGGATTAAAAAAAATATTTTTGTTAATTTAGTCGTGTCATTTATGAAAGTGTGGAAGGCAACAAGATCTGTCACATTACACCCAAGGTCCTTGAATAAAGAAGTGAAAAGAACAAAAAAATAATCTACATATGGTGAACAATAATTATTATTAATAAATTATTTTGTCCAATATGACCTCAAATTTAAATTTGTTGTTCACCAGGTGTAGCTGTTTTTTTCCTTTCCATCTATTTCACTATTTTTTCAGCAGGAAAATAAATTGTAAAACTAATTTGTTTCAATGCTTTGGTTTAATAATGACATTTTCTTCATTTATTGTTCACCGAGTATAGCTGACTTTTTATTGAGTGTAACTGTACCTTTGTGAGTTTTGAACAGGCCAATCCAGAATGATACTTGGTTATCCTGATACATTTCCACATTGCTCTTAATGAAGTTTTGCTCAGAGGGATTTTCAATGCTGGCTAGGGTCCCACCTTCACAACACAAAAATAGGAAGTTCTTTATGAAAGCAAAACACAATTTACTGCTTTAAAGCTGCACTAGGCAACTTTGCATGTTAGCAGCTCCAAATGGCAGCGGGAGTGAGCTGTTTAAATTTTAACTTAAAAACCCAGAAAGCATGAGACAAAATGTTAGTAAACTGCACACAGCACGCAGGTTTACCAACCCGGCCAGTCCGTGATCGCTTTAAAGGATACCAATGGTACAAGCAAGGCAAATTATCTTATTGGTGACTGTAGGTTTCTCTGGACAGAAAGCTTTATGGTGAAACCTTACCATGTCTTACACAGCTAGAAGCTGCATCTGCCCATCCAATTTTTTCTGTGAAGAAGAGATAACAATGACCCTTAAATGGTATCCAGGCATAATTCTGGCTACTATATTCTACATCCACCTCTTCAGGGCAAACTCCAGGGAATTGGGTTGACTCTGTTGGTGGCACATCTGTGAGTGAGAGAGACAGTGTTATAAGCTTTGGGATCCACTAATTAGATCTTTTCCTGTTTTGAGATCCAATGCAGTGAACTGATCATCTTTTTGATGCTGTGATACTAGATCGTAGTTGTATCACAAGTAAACTATGCTACATCAGGTAAAAGCCATATAATATAATTCACAGGAATGAACAATTAACCTATGACTTCTGAATGTTACATTATTGCCAAAGATAAAGAAAATATATATTCTTTATATTCACTTAAACTTGAATGTTATCATTTAGCATGATTCCTTCATTGATTTGAAATTACAATAATTGTCATACCTGTAGATTGCATACAAGCACTGTTCATGGTCTGATTGCAGAAAGCAGTCTTCCATGTTCCATCCACATCCAGGTACACACAAGGTCGGTCGCTACTTGGTTCACCGGCGTACCAATTGGAAAAGCTCATGTGCCACCCATCAACATACCTGAAATAGCCGCCAGTCTGAAAGCATGGATGGATCAAAATAAATCAACCACAGAATATAAAGTACCTGCTTCAAACTGTGATCAGCAACATAATTCAGAGTAAAAATTCAATCTCAGCATTGTAACCTATTTGTTTCTATTCACATTTGCATTACTTTACCACAAAAATCCACTGAATACGTTGTGAAGAATATTTTCATCATGTCATCAATTTCTGATTAATCCAACAAGTAACTGTGATATTTTGAATGTATCTGTAATCTGATTTCTGTGTTTGTACAGCAACTATATTGCCCGGTCATAACCAGACTTTATGACCCTGAGACGCTAGTAAATAGTTTCTTACAGCATTTAAAAAAAGAACAGATCACTGTATTTCCTTTGCTTGTAAGTAGTTACTCGACAACTCTGATAAAAAAAAAGTGTGTGTAATGATCGCTCTTGTAATGCTTGGGTCCTGTGGATAATTGGAAAATAGATTAATTAAAAATTGTTACTAAATATATGACTTAATTTTTACAATTATTAAAAGATGCCTTAAGCAACTTTATTTAATAATCCTCCCTTGTCAATGCAGCCAGTATGACTTCATCAGCCTTTACAAACAGAACTTATGCTATATGAGATGCTTCCAGCCTTGTACCTCCATTTTGTTCAGTCCAATCCACAGAGGAGCCTGGAGGTTCATAGCCTGCAGCTCAACATAGGCCTGTGTCCACACATTTTGTAGACTAGCCAGTTTGGCAGCATCAGCTTCACAATGCTTTTTGGCTTCATTCCAGGTCATATTTTGAGTCACAATCTTGATGGAGTCATTAGTCACCTTGACATAGGAGTCAGGAGTTGTTGATTCTGGTGAGACTGAGATATTTGGGTCTGTTGAGGGCAAGAGGGAAATCAGATGAGAGGTGGTTTTAGTTTTTCATTCAAATTTATGTCAGGAGCACTGTGGCATCATAACAGCTTAGACGCTCAACGGTTATTCTTTTTTCATTTCTAAGAATTAAATCTACCAAATTCTAGGTTTAGACAATGCATTGTTTGAATAGTATAACATATGCTACATCTTAATCTTTTATTGTTGGAACATTGACTCAGTTTTGATTAAAAAATACTGTTCAACCAGTATTGTTTAAGGAATCCCAAAATGAAAATTCAGTTGAAAAATAAATAAATTTAGTCTGAATAAATTCAGACTAAACTATTGAAGTTAATAGTGGCCTTATTTTTACAGATCCAATCAAATTGTGCAGCATAGATGTTTGTAGCCAAACGATTGCACTGTGGGTCCTAAAGTTCAATATCTTCCTCATTATCTCCTATATTTCCCTCACTGACAATGCTTTGTTCTATAAAGTACCAACAGAACAAAGAAATGGTCTGAGCCTGTTTACAACTCACCAGCCTTTTCATGAGTTGCAGTGACCTCACTGTTCTGTTGATGCACTGTAAAAACGAATTTGGGCTTTTAGTTACCTCAATTCTTTTTCCTTAGTCAGTTCAACTAAAAACAACTAAAACATTGGGCCTACTTGAAATTTGAAGTTTTAATGTGGTCAACTCGTCAGTCAAATCAGAACTGTCCAGGTAACTTAAATTGCTGAGTTGACTCAATTAAGTCTGAGTAGTAGCCCCTGCAAAACTGCCTTGGGCAACCCGCACGCGGACATACCCTCGTGCTCCACATGCATCATCCGGAAAAAAAGGACCATTGCAGTTTGAGAGGACAGCAAGACAGCAAGTCATCAAGACAGAGAAAATAATTTCAGGTAAATATTTTTGGAAGTTACAACATGCAATGCCATCCTACCTAATGTTAAAATTGTTGCCAAATCCCCATATTATTTATAAAGTTAGCTAGCTAACTACAGAATTCTTTCCTCATTGATTTGTGTTCAGAACATTTTCGTTTGTGTATGTAAATCAGATATGCAGTAATTTAACTAGTCTACAATCTAAACCGCAGTGAATTGCGTGGTTGCAGACAGTAGTGCTAACGTTAGCTAGCTTGTACCTTTGTATGGCGAAGCTAAGCTAGGAGTATTCCACCTGCGATCATGTAAGCGATTTTATTAACATTCTAGAAACAACTGACTGCACTACAGTGAAGAATATGAATTCTGCCCCCAGTGTCACAATATTTTATGGGATGTCAGAGTTGCTAAAGGAACCATGGCATGCTTCCCTCAAAATTGGCTAAAATGAGGTCCCTTGAAAGGATGCTTTCTATGGATCCTATACATTTGAGACAACCTAAAACTTGAAAAGTTTCACTTCCTACCTAGAAATGCTACCAAAGATATGTTTTCTTCCATTTGGGACAGAGCCACTGTTTATCTAGCAAGCTTATCAACAGATAGCTAAACATGGATATAATATAAAACAATGTCTTTACTGCTGCATTACAAAGCTTCACTCTTTGTCAGTGCATTGATGTTTAAGTTAATCTATGTTGATATTAAGATAAAATTCTCTCACTTATTGTCTACCCCTGCATGATATTAGTCAGATGGTTTATTAGTTAAAAGGATGAATTTGGTTTATTAAGAGTAATTATATATTTGCTGTGGATGAGGTTTATTAACCCTAATTCTGCATTTGCTGTGGATGACATTGTGGATTGAAAATTTGACTGAAATTACACAAGATATGGAGATATCAATCTGACATTGACTTGTTTTCTTTACAGGGCTGGAGGTCATGAGTGGTCTGGAGCAGCCTGTCTTGTCCCCTGTTGGATGAGTTGGATATGCAAGTACTGCACATTTTCCTCAGCAAACCGGTGCAACATTATACGGCATTACAAGCTAAAACATGGACATTACAGTAGATCTTGCCCCTTGCCTTGCATCTACAATGACTGTGTGTGCTCTTTTAAGACACAAGTTGCTCTCAGGAATCATTTGTTGAAACATGGATCTTTGGTTCATGGATCTCAGTCTGATTTTGTTGCTAAGTAAACAAGTATTGTTTTGGCACAATATGTAGCCTATATTGTACGAAAGAGAACAAACTTAGATTTACCTGTCTGATGTCTATATAGGAGCACTTCTCCACACCATCATTTTGGTGCCCTATAGTAGTTTATATTTTCACCCTGCTCCACAATCTGCCCCACCCCAATCTGGGATGTCACAGTAGTAAATGTAAATTCAGAATGCAAAAATAAATGATGAAAAAACATTTAAAATAATTGGCCGAATTTCAACTAAGGAATTGCTATTTCTATTTAAAATCGGAATGGACTGAATTAAAACTGATTTTGCCCCATCCCTGAGTACACAAATCGCACTTAAAATGCACACAAATAAAGCATCAAGTCCTGTCTGTCACGGTCTCAGCCGTGCCCCCTGTGTTCCCTATGTGTCTCTACCTGTCTGTCCCTGTCTGTGTGTGTGTGTGTGTACGAGTGGTGGGCGTGGCACTCCAATCACCCTCCCGGTTCCTGCCTACACACCTGATCTCCATCTACCCATCAAGCCTCCAGTATATCTTCCCCGGTCTTCCAGTCACTCATTGCCAGATCGTTGATTCAGCCAGTGTGGTATATCTCGGTCCCGGCCTCTTGAATTGTGGATTCAAGCTTGACTGTTGTGTTTTCTCGCCTTGTTAACCCTGCTCTCCCTCTGCCCAGGATCTCAACTCATTAACAGCCATTCTGCGCATCCCCCCTGTCTACCAGCCTGCCAACCTGACTACCTGTTCGTCCATCACCTGCCTGCCCTGCCTGCCGTGTCCTCTGCTTGTCTCCCGGCTTCGCCCTGCTCCTACCCTACCCTCCGGTTTTTTCTCAATAAACCCTCATTGTTGATTTTACCTCTGAGTTTGCGTTTGGGTCCGACCAGGAAACCGTTACACTGTCATTGACAGAAAATGCTTTTTGTAGATAGGTTAGAGAAATGTTGTATACTACTTGCATTTTTCCAATGTTATAGAAATGCTGATATTCAAAACAATGCTGCTATTCCTCCAATTGAACAGCACTTAAAACTTTTACCATTTTCAAGTGCAACTGTTAAGCTTTTAGAATTTTCTAATTATGCTTTTACTTTATCACATTTATTATATTCTTAGGAGTGTAGTTGTCTGACTGTTTAGCCTACAACATTTTGTTTGAATTTTGTAGTGTTGCAGTTATATTTCTGTTAATGTTAAGCACCTCAATTTGAAAAAAATCTTTTAAGATTTGGCATTTTTCAATATGTTTTTTTATAATGCCTGAACTCTGATTTGGGAAAGAAGGGGGAAAAAATTGTGTATGAACGTGAGTTGTTGAGGTCACAATAAATACTATTTAAAAAAAAAAAAGTGATTTCCTGTTTATAAATGCATTCCACTCAGTCCTGTTAGAAAAGAAGTGATTTAGTTGACTTGGCAAATAATGCTATTCAAGGTATTGATAAAACTTAAGATTGCCAGTGAGGTCAACTTTTACTGAAAAAGTAACCTGGCTGCCTTAAAATATTATGTTGATTCAACTAAGGTGCTTGGTTGAAATAACTTATGTTTGCTTGTTTGTGCAACAAAAGATAGAAATACATGTTTGTTGGTTTGACTCATAATGTAATGTCACCTCAACTAGGCATTTAGTTCCTACAACTTGAATTTCCTTGTTAGTAGTACTAAAAATGTTATTGATTGAACTGATTCTGTGTGTGACCCCTCAGAGACACTGGACCAAGGCAGACCCCGAACCCCGGCAAACCGACCCAGAGCAAATGGCAACGATTTGGATAGCGGACGAACGGACAAAGCAGCAACCCCAAACCAGACAACACCTCCGGCTCTCACCCCCTTTCCTCTCTCTCTCCTCCCAGGTTCCCCGGACCCCATCCCTCCTGCACTGGCTCCCCACCCACACCGAGGTCGGGCTGTCGTCCCCACTCACCCCCTCCTGAGACACGTTTAAACCTACTGGGAACCAATCTTGTCTCCTCATTCCACCCATCTTTAGAGATGCTATAGGCCGGGCTTGTCACAACCCCTTAAGGGTTTCACTGGAATACGGAGACAGATTGTGAATAAGTAATGTAGCGGGTTGTATATACCCTGAAATGACAGTTTATCTGAAGTAGTACTGTAGTGGTAGTCCTTTTTTTAAATATCATTCCTTTTCCTCTGAAGTCAGGCGAGACATTTACTTGTTCATGGTCACAATATTGGACTTCTGGACCCACAGTGCAATTGTTTGGCTACAAAACACTTGGATTATGCTGCACAGGCTGTTAGAGAAATTTGATGGATATTTTCTGTATTTCTTGGAGCTGCTCCATTCAACGTGAGGATGTTTTCCACTGAATTCATGAGAAATCCACTCCAAAATGTTTTGGCTGGTGTTGAACCTCATTGAGTTAGTAGTTAGTTAGTACATTTGGAATTTACTGTGCCATTTTCCTCTCAAGTGTAACATAATTCTCCGGCCCAAACAAGGGATTCTGGATCCATGCAATGAAAAAAGAAAACATTGCTAGCCATACTTAGCTTAGCATTCCAGCATTTGTAACGTTTGTGACCAGGGAATAACATCAACACCATGGCTGTTAGCATTTTTTTAAATTTTATTTATTTTTTTAAATTCAGTAGCGTGTTAAAAATTGTATATGTTCATCATATGTCATTTCTACTTACGTTATTTGACCCATTTTAATAACAGAACAATTGGAAAATGGTTAGTAAACAAAACTTCAGCCAATCCAATAATATTGTAAATACTTTTCTACTACAATCATTTCTAGACCACAGACAATATGTAAAAGCAAAAGGGCAGAGGATGAACTCACCAACATCTCGATGACAGATATATCCATTGGTGTCATTGCAGGACTGTTTAATCCATTTCCCAATGCCAAGGGAAGGATTGCTGTTCATCACAGCACACTGTTTCTGGAGTATAGAAAATTGAGTGGTTAGGAAAATAGCAAACTGTAATTTGATCTGTTTTAATGAATATTAATTCTCCCATATACAATTGAAAAGAGAGCCTTTCTTGCCCTCATTAATATTTGATATCAGAGATGTTGTTACTATAACATCACATTCGTACGAGGGATCATGATACATTTTCTGGTTTTGGACTGATAATGCTACAGTAACATAAAATTAATTTGGATATAAATCTTTAAATAAGCATTGTACAGAAAAAGTTCAATCTTACATTAACTGTTTATGGAGCAACTCCAAGGTTTATGCCCAGCAAACACATAAGGTAGCAGCAACATAACCTGTTCAGACGTTTTTGTAATTTCATGATTTACCAGTGTAATGTTTTTAAAAGATAATGAATAATAAGAAGTTAGACATGACTTCTTTCCCCAGTTGACATTGGTCTGTTACAATACACAATATTATAATTTATGGTAATATAATTAATGAAATCCAAATAATTCAATAATAAATACAATATTTCAAAATCTATTTTATTCAAATTCCTCCCATATTATGTTGCTATGAGTCTACCAAATTACATTGTTACCAATTTAATTAGCCACCGATCCCCGTAATTTCACTTTTTCAGTTGTCATAACATGTAAGTGGTCACGTCACTATGACAAACCTTTGGTTGTTTAGCTACATTGTCAAAACATTGTGCTGTAATTTGATTAGTTGTGGCATCAATATGACATTTAGAGTAATGCTGTCTGGTTTACAGCCTGGGGAGAGTTATTCATGCCTCTGTAATACTGTTTGGTCTGTTCTGGTCATGAGAATACATGGAGTTTGAAATCAAGCTGGACATGTTACCTCATCAGGTCCTGGACGGCGGTGGGATTTCTACAGTGGAAAAGCAGAAGTGTCAGAAGAGTGTCTTTTTTTATTAACATTACACTAAAAGAAAAAAGAACAAAAAACATTTTTGCGTACAACACATTTTATCATCACAATACTGAAGACAGATTTTGTCCACTTACAGCATAGCCCCAGTTGGTGTATCGCCTTGGTCGCCCATCAATCCAATAAAATTCACTGCCTCTCACACTATTCAAACCAATCCAAAGGTCTGTCGTAGCTGCCTCAGCCATTCGAGTGATCAAAAACACTGAAAATGTAACGCATGAATTTCACACAAGGTTCACCAGAACATTCTATTTCACAGTTGTGGCGAAATGTACTAAATGTACTCGAAAAACAAGTGTTGTTATTATTTGGTTTGTTCCTGGACCCTTGCAGGTGCAATGTGAAACCATTTGTCAGAGGTTCTTGGCAGAAACCCATGTATGGTTCTACCTTAAACTCTGTACAACAATGAAAAACTGAAAACATTTCCTGAATGCACATTGATTTACACTACAGAACCAAGTAAGCATGCATTTTCCAGTGACCTATTTAAAATAATGGTGGCGAATTATGCTAATTTACCATAGCTTTGCCCTGGAAGGACTTCAGGATAACTATTATGTATTTATCAACAGAATATTGCAGGGTTTCCCATACAATGCTAATATTTTGGCAGGTAAATTAACAGCCCACCGAGTACATTTTTGTTTCGGATTCACTTTGGGTGCAACTGGTAATTCTCATTGATGTAGTTTTCAAACAATCAAGATTTAATACTGCCATGCTCTGAAAGTGTCTTAGTGAACTACAATAACCATAATTCATTTTGAAGCTGCTTAAATGCATGTTGATCATTTTGCAAGATAATCATCATTACATTCACATTAGATATATGAATTAGATATATGATGTGCATATAAATGCTTTACTTACAAAGACAAATAGAACAAACCTTGCACACGCCTTGACAGAATAGAGACTAAATTTCCTCCCATTTCATCGCATTGCCTCCTTGCTTCACTCAATGTATGCTTCTGGTTATTAATGATCCTGTAACACTATAGGCAAGAAATGATATGTTGAGTTTCAACTCCTGATACATATACCAAACACAACCACCCAAACATTGTCTTAATTAAGTTAGCAAATCCCAATTTTAAAGAAAGAAAGATTCAAAATTTCACAAAGATGTGACATCTCAGAAAAGTTGTGGATAAGGCTTTGTACACTATATATACTCCGATCAGCCATAACATTAAAACCACCAGCCTAATATTGTGTAGGTCCCCCTCATACCGTCAAAACAGCTCTGACCCCTCAAGGCATGGACTCCACAAGACCTCTGAAGGTGTCCTGTGGTATCTGGCACCAAGACGTTAGCAGCAGATCCTTTAAGTCCTGTAAGTTGCGAGGTGGGGCCTCCATGGATCGGACTTGTTTTTCCAGCACATCCCACAGATGCTCGATCGGATTGAGATCTGGGAAATTTGGAGGCCAAGTCAACACCTTGAACTCTTTGTCATGTTCCTCAAACCATTCCTGAACAATTTTTGCAGTGTGGAAGGGCGCATTATCCTGTTGAAAGAGGCCACTGCCATCAGGGAATACCGTTGCCATGAAGGGGTGTACTTGGTCTGCAACAATGTTTAGGTAGGTGGTACGTGTCAAAGTAACATCCACATGAATGCCAGGACCCAAGGTTTCCCAGAGCATCACACTGCCTCCGCCGGCTTGCCTTCTTCCCATAGTGCATCCTGGTGCCATCGACATACCCGGCCGTCCACATGATGTAAAAGAAAACGTGATCCACCTTCTTCCATTGCTCCATGGTCCAGTTCTGATGCTCACGTGCCCATTGTAGGCGCTTTCCGCAGTGGACAGGGGTCAGCATGGGCACTCTGACCGGTCTGCGGCTACACAGCAAGCTGAGATGCACTGTGTGTTCTGACAACTTTCTATCATAGCCAGCATTAACTTTTTCAGCAATTTGTGCTACAGTAGCTCTTCTGTGGGATCGGACCAGGCGGGCTAGCCTTCACTCCCCACGCGCATCAATGAGCCTTAGGCGCCCATGACCGGTTCACCGGTTGTCTTTCCTTGGACCACTTTTGGTAGGTACTAACTACTGCATGCCAGGAATACCCCACAAGACCTGCTGTTTTGGAGATGCTCTGACACAGCCATCTAGCCATCACAATTTGGCCCTTGTCAAAGTCGATCAGATCCTTGCCCATTTTTCCTGCTTCCAACACATCAACTTCAAGAACTGACTGTTCACTTCCTTCCCAATATATCCAACCCCTTGACAGGTGCCATTGTAACAAGATAATCAATGTTATTCACTTCACCTGTCAGTGGTTTTAATGTTGTGGCTGATCTGTGTAGATCATTGCTCAAAACAGTCCTCTCCAAATCCAAGGCATATCTCATTGCAAGCACTGAGGATTAAGACTGTTCAAAATTAGTGGTCTTTAGACCATAGCCTTCCCATCCTTTTAACTACTTTAAAGGTTAACAGTAACCTCTGACCTTTGAGTCAAATATTGACCAGTTGAGTGGGCAGCCACCTTTAGGAGGCACTGCGGGGGCTACAGTGGTGTTGACGGGCGGTGAGCCACTACGTTTACAAATGGATCGGTGTTCCCACCCACAATTATAATCATGCCAGAATCCTGTGGGCGCAATGAAGATGCATTTTTTGAACATCTAATCCAGGGTTATAATTGGTTTTGTTTGCATTTGTTTGCATTGTTGCATGCATGTATGCTAGTGAAGACCATTCTTTAGTTTACTCACCCGTAGAGTGAGTCATGGTGACACAATTCTCATCATTATTCTTAAAATCAGGTTTATTTTCGTCCCACCTTTGAAACACCATTGGCGAATTATCCATCCACCTTGATGCAACACAGACAAATCAGTTGAATTTTTTTCACATCGTCTCACTCATGATCCAACAACCAACTAAATGTTACTCACAAACTTCTAATTTGAAGTGCCCTTTACAGTAAGTACTACGCTTGATTTATCTTAGCTAAAAAGGCTGTAACTTTCAGATTACATGATCTGCATGAATAATGAACCTTGTTCTGCACTGTTTTTAATTGCTTAGATAATTATAAAAGACCTAAAAAATCGGTGTTTTGTCTTTTCCTTCCCTTTAATAGCAGTGTGCTCTGTGCCACGGGGCTCTGATAATTTTTTGATGGAAGAGAGTCCAGAGCGGCTCCATCACAACAGCTTCTCCCAAGAGTTATGGAGTTATTGAAATTCTCTATAATGTTGTTCTCTTTGTGCATCACGGCACATACTGACTGTGTTGGTTGACAATCATTCACACCACAGCCACAATAGTATATAGTTAGAATGAAAAATGTTGTATCTTATTTTTTCCTTTTTTCCTTCAGAGAATTATATCAAGTCATATTGGCCAACATATGATCCACCAAGTAGTAGAGTATTAGAATAGGGTCTGTTTATGTGGGCAACGCTTGGTAAAGCCATGAAAATAGCATGAATACTTTCTCAAGGCACTGGACATTTCAAGTTTTCTACTCACCCAAATGTTCCATCAAGATCAACTGTCAGACCTATGTAATAAGATGTATAGCTTCTGGATATCTGTAGACACAGACAAACACACACACACACAAACACACACACACACACACACACACACACACACAAAACTGTGAATTATGTTTCAGTAAGCCCTAAACTTGAATGCCATGACTGTTGAGCAATGCAAGTAATGTACCATAAATGTTACTGCCTACCTGTTTCCATAAAAAGACATTTTCAGCTTCACTGTTGATAACTACCAAGTCTCCGTGCCTCTTTTTACAGTAGTGACGAGCATCTTCCATGGCCATTTGCCTCGCATTAACAAAATATTGATTCCCTCGCCACTCAAGCCAGCCATCAGCAGTAACATTATAGTCTGCAAAGATTTTAGAAATATGTATAACTTATGACTTATTTGCATTAATTTACTTCATTTGTTTTATTATGCATTATTTTACACTAATTCTTTTGTGTAATTATTTTTATGTCTTATACCTCATCTAAACAAAGATCAGGTGAAATGCCTAAAATATAAAAGTACATCTATATGTGTAATATAATGGCAACTTACCACTGGTAGTGTTATTTGGAGGTGGATTTGGAGTCACTCCTGTAACGGCACAGACAAATAGCAATTACACTCAGAACCAAAGGCAACCACAAATATAGATAAATTGCGCTAATCTCAGATAAATGCAAATCAAAGTAATGTACACTTTGGCAGTGATAGTATAAATCATATTCTGCTTCGCTCTTTATTGTTTCTTAAATCTCTTTGGTTTATGGTGATCTATTTCTCTCTCACTAAACTGGATAAAGTTTGCCTGGATAAAGTTTAAAAAATAATTACATATAAGAACATTATGCCTTGACGATTTCTTGAACCTGCCACGACCAAACAAGACAAAGACGTGGATTCAGTCTGTACCTGCACGGATCTGACACAGCCAGTCATTGTAACTCTCACAGTGCACATCGTTCCAAGACCCGATTTCATCACGTTTACTTATTTGGAAGTCAGCACAAGATTCCACATTATTTTTATTGTTTGGCTCTCCCTCTTTCCAATGTTGGAAATTTAGCTATGCACAAAAACAAACATAATGTTAATTAGTTAGTAATTCATTAATTATTATTAGGCTTTGATAACCAAACTAATAACATATGATTCAACTGTATGATGTAAAATGTAGAAAAGGTTAACTCACTGGGGATCCATCGCTCCATACATAGCCAGTGATTGGGTCAGGGGCACTAAGGCCAATCCAGGCTCTTCCATATCTACAGTGTGAAAAATCAGATGAAATGATGTACACAAGTATACAAGCATACAATCTTAATTAAAAATGCTGAGAGTGTTTGCCAAATTTAGTGGTCATCTATAATTCACTTAAATATATATATATAGGCTCATCGTCATGGCGGTCAGAAGCATTTTTTAGAGAAGGAAGGAAAAATGTAGCCTGTAACATTGAAACAGCCAATGCATGAAGGAAGGAAAGAACATGCACATAAAGCGAGATGAGGTATAGATAGAGGAAAGGAAAGGCAAATGTATAATGAAACAGAATAGGAGTAGTAGAGAAATTAGAATATACAGGGAAGAAGTATTAAGGAGGAATAAAAGAATACAAGGAAGGGGAAAAATACAAAACTGACTGGGAGGAAGGAGGAAAAGACATGCAGGGGAGACAGGGGAAGGGAAGACTCGAAGGAAAGGATGAATAAAAGAAACAATAGATGTGAAACAGTAAAGACAAGCAGATTGGAGAACAGATTGAGTTGGAAAGGAATAGGAATATAGATTGATGGAATGCAGAAGTTCTTTAAGTGTAGACCCATTTAAATTGTGTGTTGATGGTTGTAAATTGAATTGTAGAATTACCCAAAACTGACATTTTGTACAGTTTGACCAACTTTAGCCATACAGTATGCCATGCTATCTGAATGCATTATTAGTATACTGAATGTATATATCTAGTTCAAACCCCGAAGGGGTAGAACCCTATTGAGATTGTGCCGGTTTATTAGTGTGCTTGCTTCAGCAAGCAACACTTACGTATGTTCTCGTATTTACTTTTTTATTATTATTCTTCTTCCGCCCAAAACTTCAGACTTCAACTACGTTCACACCATTTAAGCTATCAATGCCGTTCAAACTTTGAAAAATTCAGCATAGTCTGGAATGGAGCGCATTTATTCAAATTTTTGATTAGACATTTGCTTTTTCTGCAATTGAATTTTATTTGCAATATTTTGGCCCGATAGGAATGCATTGTAAAAAGCTTTTTCTTATACTGCAGCTCAAATTTCCGTGAGCTGGAATGAGCTAAAACCATGAAACTTGGCCCAATAACTGGAAATGATGTGCAAATGCTTCCCAAGAAACATTAGCCCAATCGGCCAGATGGTGGCGCTGTAATTAAGGCCCATTTTGGAAATGCCACGCCCCTCACACCGTGACTCAGTTTGACTTGAAATTTGACACACAAGTCCAGCTCAATGTGCTCTACAAAAAAGCCTCAAGAACTACTACAGTCCGCCTGACTAGATTTTCCGCCATTTTGAATTTTTTGAAAAACACATTTTTCCTCCAAAACCGTAAGTTCAATTGCTACCAAATTTTATGTAGATCATTATTGTACCAAGCTTATCAAAAGTTGTTTAAAGTTTGTTGATATCTTATGTAGTTTTCAAGATATTGACCAATGAACTTCAAAAGGGCGTGGCTCAGCACAGGTGACGGCGTTGTCGATCAAGGGCGTGGGCCTGGTGCAAATTGTGCCACAAATCAATGAGTTTGTCAAATCATCACAAAACTTGGTAGATATTTATGTTGAACTAAGTTTGAAAATTACCTCAAAAATGGCCAATAGGGGGTGTCACAAATCTTTTCCATATGGACTTACAATACAGTATTTTTCTGGGGCTTTTATTTTTAAACTGAACTTGTTGTTTGAGAATGGAAATCTCTGTCCTAGCGGCCTTGCTTACTTAAACATACAGTTAACTGCATATATTTGTTTGTGGAATTTATCTTCTTCTGTCACTCTGCATGCAGTTTGCAAAATGTGTTCATTTTGCATTTCAGCATAGAAACAACTACACACACAACACCCATATTAGAGAAAATTGCCTATTTTGTGTTACCTGACACTGTAATTTTGCACTTTGGCGACCCCAAGTGTCAGCTAGAGACTGTTTGATGTTTGAAAGTGTAATGTGACTTCAGTAAACTGCCCACTACTTGCTTGCTGATGTTTAGGATAAAGTTTTGTCCTAACTTTATTTAAACAGGTCATACCTTCCAACTCTTAGCTCAGCAGCACTGTGAATGCTGAGCAGATCTCCTCCAATGGCCCTGCAGTATTCCCTGGCCTCATACCAGGTCTTCTCACCTGAACGTGGTCCTGTAAATAACTGTAAAACAAAAGAAGAAGGTGCAGCCCTCATTAAGCCAGGCTGAGTTTGGTAGGGTCACTTCACTCTGTGCTCTGACCATTTAGTTTATAACCCCCAAAATACAGCCAAATATACAGTATTGTATTAACACTGTGTCTGTGTGCATATATCAATATCAGCATCGGAGACAAAATTATAATCAAGCGTTACTTTATTCAATAACCCCCAGAATACAACCACATACATAATGTTGTGTATTTACACTATATATGTGTGCATATAGTCAATTTTTCAATAGACTGTGCATGAGCACAAGCGTATACACATGTATATTTTTGTATGTAACCCCCTCTGTGACCCCCGTCTTTCACAGGCAGTATGGGTGTGTGCTGAATTCCTATCGAAATGGGGTGTGACCTGGGTTCTTTATATTTGGGACTTTTACATAAAGTGTATGATATGATAGCAGTAGTGTGTGTGTGTGTGTGTGTGTGTGTGTGTGTGTGTATGTGTGTGTGTGGATTTAGTATACATGTATCCCATTATAAGCACGGTACCTCCACCTAATAAGCAAAAACTTATAATGAAATAGGACTAGCTAATTAGGAATATAAATGTATAACATAAACAACAAGTAAAATTCTTTAACTAAAAAGTGCATTTATTAAAACAGTACTAATCGAATAGGGATTATTTATGAGGAGAAAAAGGACCCCTGAGGTGAGTTTGAGCATCGGCCCATCGAGTCAGACATCACACGCAGATGAACAATGAACAGCGACCATGTAGCCTACTGTCCTTCCATTCGCCAGAAATTTTCACGGCCTTCTCGTATATTCAATGCTGCTGTATATTCAGTGATTCAGTGCTGTTCTGGTGCTGTTGCTTTGGTATGAATCTGTGAGATAACCACGCCCCATTTATAACAGATGGAAAAAAAAATAGCTGGGAAATGAATGTGGCATGAGGAAATAAAAGTCCCCTGAAATAAATAAATGTGGAATTATGAAATAAAAGTCCCCTGAAATAAATAAAAGTAGTCCTTTGAAAGACGTCTTTTTAAATAAAAACCTATTTATTTATTGAACTATGTTGACTCATTTATATATTTATATACACATTTATTTATATATTTATATATTTATTGCTTCATTTATTTATTTCAGGATTTATATTTATTTATTTCATAGGCATATTTATTTATGTATTTATGTATTTATTTATTTATTTAATATTGACTTAAATGGCATTCCAGTCGCTTTCGCCACCCACTCCCCGTGTGCCCCGGTTCCAGAGTGGTTACCATGGTTATACCTATGTTGATAATATTGTACCTATATAGGGTACAATATAGAGGGTTAAATGTAGATGATAGTGGATAACATATATTTCAATTGTGTTCAGCAGAGTTCAACCTGTATTTCTTGTAGCTTTACCTTAGAGCAGAAGCTCCTTGATCCCACAGGAGTCCAGCCCTCAACACAGCTGGGAGGGGAATGAATTGGTGGGACAGGAGCTAAAACTACCCCCTCGGCCAAGTGCTTGCAGATGTATTTCTCCCTGTTGGTGCAGGGCAGCACATCCCACAGTCCAGCAAAAATCCCAGTTGTCATGGCAACACAGCCCTGCTGGAGGCCTTGTAGTGTTGAGGTAACAATTGTAAAATGTAAATTGTAAAGCCTCTGTTTATACAATACCTTATGAATGGAATTTCCAATTTCTTCATACCTGGCATTTCAGCATTCCAATGAGTAAAGCTCACTGAGTTTGCGTTGGTCCACACATAGTCATCAATGTTTTTCTTGTTTGAGAGCCCTAGCCAGAAGTGTTTCTCTGGTCTGAACCCCACCAAGCTGACAAGGAAGGCATTATCCACCCTGGAAAGAATTGTTGGTCTCATTGAATAATGTAAAATAGTGTAGAGAAAACATATTTTTTTCAAAATTATATTTGTAAATCCCAGTAAATCCGAATGCCTTTACACTTGAGGTCTAGTAATTGATCAATGATTTGGAGTAAAAAATAAAGGTTCTTACCCATTTGAAACATCAGCCAAGTAAGAGTCTGAGCTCTTGCAATCATCTTTGGCTTCATCAAATGTCTTTGTCTCTGGCCCTACGAAGTAGCAGTAGGAGCCATGCCTTTTCCATCCCTGGAATGTAGGAAAACACAACACAGCTTGTGTAGACTTGTGTAGGAGGGAATAAGTTCTATTGATGTTGTTGCAATTCCTGCTTGTAGCCGATAGATCGATATAGGTCGATAAAGATCATAGATTACTCAATGCATATTTAAAATAGTAACTGTTTTGTCAACAGATGGGTTACAGCTTGTAGATTTGGAATATTTACCTCAATATATCATTCTCAAATGTATTCTGATAGCACAGTATTAATTCTATGTGATTCTGTGTTTCCCCGGATATGAATTTCTTGTGATTTTATTGTGCAGGATCAATTTACGGCACAAAGGAGGTGAATTGTGAATTTAGTTTTTTTTAGATGGTGGAACACATCATTTTAGAATGAAACACATATGGAACATCTACAAGTGTGTAGCTCCATATAAGACACCTGACTGCTTTTGTAATCAAAAGTAATTTCACTCACAGGCTTGCAGCCTACATTCAGCTCCACCTCATCTCCAGAAGGTTTGGAGACACTCATCTTCATACAGATAAAGCCATGTTTCTCCTCACACAGTCCGTCAGCCCAGTTCCCTTTCTGCAAGAGAAAAGTATCATAAAATGCTTGTATATGTGAAGATTGGATGGACATGCTACAGTCAATGTATGTTAAAGTCAAAAGTCAGCATTGAACCTGTACACCTCAAACATACTTATACATATATATTCATGAACACTGCATTAAACATGACAACAAGTCAATTTCACTGCTTCACTTTTTGATTGTAGTTACTTGCTGGTAAAGCAGTTGATTATTTGTCATTGGGAAAATGAATGGGATTTTCTGGGGAATGAATACAACCAGGCATGCTAGCTGTCTCTTCACCTACCAGTGGGTGTATGATGTGTGCAGATATATACAAGTAGTTTATATGTGCACCATATTTACGTGGTGCTCCCTACCTCTCCCCTGATCAGAACACAGTGTTCTTGGATAGTAGAGACACTAGGCTTCCCAAACTCCCAGCTGGTGAAGGTGACAGTAGAGTGGTCGCTCCAGTCAAACAGCCCCTCTGTCGTCCTGTCATTCAGTCCAATCCACAGCTCGTCATTGGTTGCTGCAGACATGGACGGAGGAAAATGCACATTGTTCATTCGCTATTCACATATTTATTGATTTGTGAATAGTGAATGACAGACATTTGCACACTGTTCATGGTGGTTTTCTAAGGCTTTGGGTATGGGGCTATTTAACCTTCACCTGAATAGCTATTAGTAAGTAAATTAACTTTAATAGGTAAGGTTTTTACTGCCCCATAGCACAAACTACCATTATATACCTGCAGGGATTGATAGGGTTTCTTGATTTTTGGCTTTAAAACCTCACTGTCTGGCTTGTATTCGTAAATCTCCCCATGCTTTGGAATTTCAAGACACTCAATCTTCTCACCCCCACATACTCCCCACACCTTCCTATCTTCACATATTTTCAACTGATCAATGATGGGGGATTGCTGCTATGAAGGCTACAAAGGCTAAAAAGCCTTGTTCTCAAGGCTCAGTATAGCTCATCATAAGTTATTCTTACAACAAACACAGATAACACCCTTCCAAGCCCCTAAGCTTGTGTGGAAGCTGGAACGGCAATGTATGTGTTTACAGGCCACAGGTTTATTGTTGTTATGGATGATTAACCTGAAGTTTATCACAGTGCTATTCATAAAGCTAAGAAAACAAAATCTATTCAACACTACTCAACACGGCGCTACTCAACGCCAACTGAGTCAAATAATTTCAGACGAGTTGACCTGGTATTCATCCCTGTGATAGTGTAACAGAAGACCTAATGAGTTTTTCCCATTGCTTTTGGATTCGTCCCACTGTGTCCCCGGCACACAAAAACAAACCAACCTACACTGATCAGAGTTGATTGATAAGTTGCTTTTGTCTACTTTCTTCATGTACCGTATCCAAGTTGAGAGATGACAAAGCTTTGGTCCTCTACATTGTGGATGCTCGCCAGATCCCCTCCTTCCTTACGGCATTCACTTTGAGCCTCAGACCATGTTTTCTGAGCACGATGAAGATGGAAGCAGTGACCATTGTAGGGGATCCAAGGGCTTGAACAAAACCCTGTCTCAACTGATCATAAAAAGAATGGAGAAATGAGATCTGATGAGACTGGTATCATACTGTGAAAGTGTTATACCAAGAAACAATACAATAACATAGTAAACAGAGGAGGGCAGAACATGGAATAGAATAGAAAAGATCATTTTTTGTACCATGAACAGGAGGTGGTGAGGCCCCTGGTTTATAGCAGATGTACCCCAACTTCTTGGAGCAGAGTAAACTTTGCCAGTAGTACTGCAATCCAGAATTGACAAATGCACAGTTGTGTCCTGGATCAGGAAGTGGATGTCCTAAAACAAGATGATGACTTAACTTGAGGTTCCTACTCAGTGATGGACGGTAACGCATTATTCAGTTACTCAGTAACGCGTTACAATAATGTCATTACTGTCGTCAGTAACGAGTTGTGTAACAAATTATTATTTCAATTTCAGTAATATTACAGTTACCAATTAGAGGAATAAATTGTTACAACGTTACTTTTGTTACTACCCATGCATATCACATTTAAGTTTAAAAAGCTAACAATCATCATAACTAAAGGACACAACTCATTGATATCAAGTCCGAAATGATTTAATTATGCTCGTGCACCACATGCTGCGCTAGCTAGCATGAAAATGATAAATTAAATAATTTCGGACTTGATATCAATGAGTTGTAGTATTGAGACATCTAGCATTTGAGATCACGGAGGCAATTGTTTAAAATGTCCAAACGTACCAGAATCCCATCTCAGATAACGGAAGGGCCTCCCATCAGACCACTGCCAGCCATGTTCATGGTCCAGGATGAGCCCAATCCAAAGCTGATAGTTATCTGTACCCAATAACGCTGTGCGTGTGTGTGTGTGACAGAAGCAATATGAAAGAAAATAAAATTCATGAATTTTTCCCTCAGACCATTTAAATGGTTGTTCGTAAAGCACAAAGCATAATAGCCAGCTTAATCATTGCATAACAGAATAGTATCCAAGGTCACATTCAATTTATTAATGCAAACAGTGCATTTATGATTGCATTTGATGCAATGTATTTATTATAAAAAGTTCAATTCCTATTGAGATATACACTAATTGAAAAAGTGCCTCCAAATCTTATAGGATGACAAATAGCACAAAATCGAAATAATTCGAAGTTTTAAGAGACAGTAGCAAACTTAAGTCCTTTGTTGATAAAAGAATATCATTTATATAATTTAGAAATATTGAATGATGAACTTAAATATAATAATAAATAAAGTAAATGTTTTCCCCCCTAATTCAATACAATCAGTTAATTTTAGCAATACAAGCAGATATCCATGGGCGGTGGGGGGTATACCTGTGACGTAAGCCTGTTCATGGGGATCGGTGATACTGAGCAGGGAGGCACCTTGTTGTTTGCAGCTGGCTTGAGCTTGAGGCCAATTCAGAGCTGACTGTCTGTTTACCTGGTAAAATGCTCCTGTTATGGGGTTTTTCCTCCAGTGTTCTGTGGCTGGGAAGAATACAAACAGAAATATGGAAAAGCTTATTGCTCCATCATTAAAAACATGAACAATAATTTCTCTCTCTAACCTAAAATGTTACCTTTATACCTCCTTAGATTACATTACCTGTCAAATGACTACCTGTAAATTAGTGGAAGGTCAAAACAATGCCTTAAGCTCCCTGAAGATACAAAAACTTGAAATGTGTGCTCAAGCTCACAACTGACTTGATTTCTCACTCAAGAAATAATGTGCACAAGGTAATGCATACTGTGTAAATATGCCTTCCACCAACTGTAATCAGGTCTTATAATTGTCAACGCATTACTCACAAGTAGTTGGGCAGAAGCCCCAGAGTTCATGATCGTATTTTGTTTCAATTGCACACCAAGGGCGCCTTGTTGAGGAGTCATATGTAGTGCAGTCTGCAAACCACATATCTTTGTACATAAAGGGAAACATGCAAGGCCTGCCAAAAGCATTTCCTTCAATGGTGTAAAGTTCTAAAAGGGAAGAAAAACAAGATACTTGGTGTGAGAATATTTTTACCTGCACTGATAAGCCCTTAAGAATATATCGTATGCCTCTACTCTACAATATGTGTTACTAAATACATACATTTCATACTGAAAAATAAATTTGTTTCATCTTCTCCATACCACTGATTTCCAGAAATACACTGGAAAATCTAATGAGGAAGGTTATGTTCTATCATTTCAAATCATATAATTTTCATCATTCAGCCAAATGTTTCCAATTACATTTCATGATTATGTGGTTCACATGAATACCAATACAATCAGTGTCAGTTGGTTACCTGCCTGCCCGAGGGGTGACATAGTCAAACAATATTAGCTTAAAGGACACAACAAGATCCCACATTATTGACTCCAAGTTGTTTGTTTCATTCAGGTAGTTTCAAAGACTAGAGACTGGAGGCTAGGAGCATGGTCAGTTAATCACCTGAACTACAGTCCAGAATTCATAGCCACAAAGTTATGAATCAACAGAAGAAATATCTTGTATGAAATTGTAGGAAATTTTCTATTTTTGCAGAAAAATTACCAACTATTTTCCTTTAAAAAAAAAAAAGTACCTCATAATCTTAAAAACATATTTTCCAGTAGTGTCATTTCAGGGGTTAACAACTTCTTTTGACAATGTTAGTCCATCAAAAATGAACCTGTACCTCTGTATGTTCTTGTGCAAGCACCACTGGATGTCCCTGAAATTGTGATGTGGTTATTCGGTCCTACTTCTTTGGAGAGAACTACTGTGTCTTCTGCTTGGAGGTTGATGTAAATATCTTGGCCTTTGAGGGCAAGCAGGGTTTCATTCTTGCATTCCCACTTTTGGAGTTCACTGTTTTCGTCACAATCATAGAGGCTTATTTCACTGCCCACACTTTTCCCCTGGGCTCCCAGGCACTTCCTCAAGGAAGGAATGAAAAGTCGGTCACCAGTTGTCCAGCGCACCTCATAGCAAAGGGTTGATTTTTTCACCAAACAAAAACCAGTGGCCTTGTTAATGAGTGAGAATGGTGCATCTGTGGAGAAAGAGATGTTCAAGGAATCAGTGTAAAGAAACTCCACTCTCTAGTACAAAATTCTAGAGCTCTTCTCTCTTCAACGGGCTTGTTCTGTTTGACTGTGATAGAGTGCATAGGAAACCAGAGCATCCTTGGAGCAACTGTCAATACAGTCTATCATTGGTGATGTGTCAAGTCTAGCTCAAAAGCCTTGTAGTGATGGATATCAACTCACATTCACATTGAACTGAAATTTAATAAGCAAACAAAGTCATCCTAACACCATCCCACAGTAAAATCTAAATTTGAATCAGAATAACTTCAATCCTCATATACAGTGCAGAATATATTATACACAGTCGACTGTACAAGTCACACAAACAGAATTGATAGCATACCGTACCATTTGAAGCCAAACACTGGCATATTTGGATGAGCACCACAAGAGCTGCAACAGTTATCCTCATGATGGATATTCTTCTGATGTGTCTGACACCAGCAGACATTGTCCATGCAATGCCAGCAGAGGACTTAGTTATGAGCATGACAATGAAAAGGAGGCAATCTTAATAACATTGACACACATTACATTACAGTCATTTAGCAGACGCTTTTATCCAAAGCGACTTCCTGCCGGCTGCCATCAGACTTTTTAACGCCTAACCTCCCCCTCTACAGGTTAGGGTTAGAGGACCGAGGACAACTCAACTGAAGACCTCACCACTTAACACCTAGCACCCTACACTTCATTCCCTTTCACATTTCATTCATTCCCTACCCCACACTTTAGACACTTTAGCCACTTCATTCCCCTTTCATATTCAGTCCCTCATTCCCATTCTTTAATTCTGTATACTGGTACCATCCATCCATTCGCTCTGCTATCTATAAGTTGTATATCTATCTATCTATCTATCAATCAATCAATCAAAAGTGCATTCAACATAGGTAGGCAAGAGAGAAATCGTAAGTGCATTTCCTTCCTAAACAAGCATCAGAGGATAACCAGTGCTAAGATAAAAGTGCAATAAGTTAGCTACCTACTTTTTAATGAAACAAATGAGACAAATAAGTGAAGCAAATAAACAAGAGCTAATAAACAAGAGCTAAGACAAATAAGTAAAGACAAATAAGCAAGTGCTAAGAGGAAGGGTCAATAAGTGTGTCAAGTGTCAGATTGACACAATTCATCATTTTTCTTCCGATGAAAAGGGTGGGACAAATTACACATCACTTTTTTGTAAACCAAATGCTGATATTTGCAGAAGTAGCTGTTACTGTGGTGGATTTTTCTTCACGCAATCTGAGACCACACACGTTATAAAATTTAGACTAAACTTTAGGTTGATACCTTAAGTAAATGAAGAGAGGAGAGCGAAGTCTTCAGTCCACATTAGATTTATTGCATCCATCAAAGAATACAACAAACCGAGCTGTATCGAGCACAACTAACTTTACTAAAACATACACACATTTTTATACACTTTTCGAACCTCAGTATGCGTCATTGGGTGTTTTCCATCTCCTTTTTCAGTGAGGGCTGGCCGTTATTTGTCCATCTTAAAACCCAATTGGTTCATCCCTTATTATATATTATAATTTTCTAATTACCATGCGCATTATCCATGCGGATGATGTAGTCCTGATGGCTGCATCGAGCTGTGAACTCCAGCACGCGCTGGGGCGGTTTGCAGCTGAGTGTGAAGCGGCCGGGATGAGAGTCAGCACCTCCAAGTCTGAGGCCATGGTGCTCTGCAGGACAGCGGTGGATTGTCCCCTCCGGGTGGGGAGTGAGTCTTTGCCCCAAGTGAAGGAGTTCAAGTATCTCGGGGTCTTGTTCACGAGTGAGGGTAAAATGGAGCGTGAGATTGACAGGCGGATCGGTGCAGCGAGTGCAGTTTTGCGGTCGTTGTACCGGACTGTTGTGGTGAAGAGGGAGCTGAGCCTGAAGGCGAAGCTCTCAATTTACCAGGCAATCTTTGTTCCAACCCTCACCTATGGCCACGAGCTCTGGGTAGTGACCGAAAGGACAAGATCGCAAATACAAGCGGCCGAAAATGAGTTTCCTTCGTAGGATATCTGGACTCACCCTTAGGGATAGGGTGAGGAGCTCGGATGTCCGGGGGGGACTCGGAGTAGAGCCGCTGCTCCTTCGCGTGGAGAGGAGCCAGTTGAGGTGGTTCGGGCATCTGGTTAGGATGCCTCCAGGACGCCTCCCTGTGGAGGTATTCAGGGCACGTCCAGTGGGGAGGAGGCCTCGGGGCAGACCCAGGACCCGGTGGAGGGATTATATATCCTGCCTGGCCTGGGAATGCCTTGGGATCCCCCAGCATGAGCTGGTGACTGTGGCTGGGGAAAGGGATGTCTGGGACACTCTGCTGAGCCTGCTGCCACCGCGACCCGGATCCGGATAAGCGGTCGAAAATGGATGGATGGATGGATGGATTTTCTAATTACCATGTATAATCAGCCCCCCCAGTACATGACCGTTTCCGTCACATACTCTACAAGTTATCGTGACCAGGTTTTAGGACAAGGGGTTTCCCAGGGCCGCACACTGAGTCTCCCTCCCTGTTTCCGTATCCTGCTGCACACACACCAACCATTTATTTTCCGCACAGCTGCACAGATAAGGTATGTTTTGTCCTCCCATAGTGGTGACCCTCAACTTTAGGTTACGTGAAACAGCATCTTTCAGCATATTCTAGCATATTCTCAGAAACAGTGTTTTACAACATTTTCCCAGAAACAGGGTTGTTTATCTTGGCACGTGTTGTTGTTCATAACATCTTTAGCTAAATCCTCCCTTTTCGGCCTTGGTTAGAGTTTCATCCTGTCCCAGTACTTTTCCCCTGCACTACTTCCTTGACCACCGATATGTTTCCTCAACTTACAATGTCACACATGAATAAAAAGCAAACTGATTAAACGCATAAATCAATCCCTGAAGTAAATGAGAACATACCTTGATCAGTGGTTTAACTGTATTATATATTGAAAATATAACCATGCTTTATATTAATTTAGTTGTTACTACATTCCTAAAACTACATGAAAATATAGTGAGTATTGGTTGAATCATAGTCTAACTGTAGTTACATGTCAAAAAATCTCACATTACTGTATAACCATACTGTTTGGTCACACTGAGGCTGTGAAAATATTCTCTATTCACAAAGTCCACCTCATGTTCCCCATGGTGATGAGAATATTGATGCAATCTATTGTACTAATCATTCATGGGAATCCTGTGAAAGGATTTCAGAATTTCATTCATTATTGATCACTATAGTGAGCTAATGCTACTTGATAGAAGCCTGTTTTATGACCAGAGTGGTCAAATGGCATGGGAACGCTACAAACACTCACAAAGAGCGAGAAAAATGAGGGACAAAGCTTGTTTTGCACCTTCTTTAACATAATTGATGCATCAACTGAAGGCTCCAGGTCTACCCAGAGACCTTGCTCGGGTTCGTCCTCATCACTAACCCCTTGGTGTCACACAGGATTGGTCTGGGGAGGGGCAGGGCACAGGTTTCGAGGAAAAAGTTTTAGCATAGACCGGTGTACTTGCCTGTGGCAGAGCGAGGCATCTGCCATGGGAAAACTGTGGGGAAGGGACTACATTCCCCAGCATGCCTCAGCCAGGCAGCCATCTTGCCCCAGCTGAACCGTATCACAATCAGCCAGGCAGGAGCTGATTGTGACAGACATAAAAAGGGGAATCTGCAGTCCACAGAAGGAGGAAGAGAGAAGAGACTGTTTGAACCCTGGTCTCCAGTGTGATCCGTGCCATGAGTGTGCCCTCAGATTGGGCTTGTGGCACCCGACTTTTCCCCCAGGGTGCCACATATGGTGGAGAATGCGGGCACTCCGATCAGCACGCAGAGAACACTCCGTGTCAAGTGTGCCAGGGACTCTGGGAGTGGTTCAGGTACCACGATGGAGACGACATCCTGGCCACTCCCCAGCTCGAAGGGGCCCTTGAGAAGACCCACCCGAAGCGGGAGAAGAAATGGACGGCAGTCCATGCAGTGGGGTCCGAGCAGGAGAGATGCATGAGAGCACAGCTCTTTATCCTGAGGGGGATAGGGAGATTTCCCCTGGTGCCGTCAGAGCCATGCCAGTGCGACAATGACCCACACAAGACTTTTTGTGAGTACTGTGGGGACCCTGACCATCGGTGGCCTTCCTGTCCAGAGGCACCGACCGCGTGGTGTGGCCACTGTGATAGGTGGGGCCATGCCCTTACGCACTGCTTCTTCCACGATCCGAGGAAGGTGCAAAACGTCCACACGAGAGGGAAGCCGAGGAAAGCCGCTAAAAAGGGCCCCACCGAGCAGAAGGCGACAGCCCCGGAGCCAGCGGCAGCCCCGGAGCCAGCGGCAGCACCAGTGGAAGCCCCTGCCCTGAAGCCAGCAGCAGCGGCAGCCCCCAAGCCAGCGGGAGCACCAGCGGGAGCACCAGCGGGAGCACCAGCATGGAGGAAACCCTCGCCACCGTGCTCGAGAGCCAGGCCTGCCTGCAGGAAGCTATTGCTGCGTTGCTCCAGCGGAGCACCTCACCGCCTCACTAGCCAGAGGAGCCAGCACCGGTAGCAGAGCCCGAGGAGCCGGCGGTGGCAGAGCCAGAGCCCGAGGAGCCAGCACCGGTAGCAGAGCCCGAGGAGGCGACTGTAGCAGAGGGTGTAGCAGACAGTGGCAGAGCCAGAGCCCGAGCCCGAGGAGCCAGCACCGGTAGCAGAGCCCAAGGAGGCGACTGTAGCAGAGCCTGAGGAGCCGGCGGAGCCTGCACTGGTAGCAGAGCCCGAGGAGCCGGCACCGGTAGCAGAGCCAGAGGAGCCGGCGGTAGCAGACCCAGAGCCAGAGGAGCAGAGAGTAGCGGCAGTAGCAGAGACAGCGGTGGCAGAGCCTGAGGGGCCAGCAGCAGCAGGACCAGAGCCGAGGCGTCAGCCACAGAGCCTGAGGGGCCGGCAGGACCAGAGGAGCAGTGGTGCCGGTGGCAACCCTGGGGTCAGCAGCAGAGCTGGCGCTGACAGAAGCCCCAACCGCAGAACCAGCAGCTGCCCCCAAGTCAGCAGCAGTGGAACCCCCAGAGCCAGCCCAGCCTGAGCCAACGCCTGTGGTTTCAGCCCACCCTGAGCCAGAGGATGCAGCTACAGAGGGTGGAGTGCCGACCTGGACAACCAGAGGTGAGGGAAGCCAGAGCCACTAACTCTAAACTGCTTGGTTCCCAGGAGCGACCTTTTGATCCCGGTGGTCCAGGCAGCCGAGATGTGGCAGTGATGGCAAACCAGATGTCCACCATCACTGCAGGGCATCTCAGATCTCCCTACAGCTCTGAGCTGAGTGGGGGGATATGTGGCAGACTGAGGCATCTGCCATGGGAAAACTGTGGGGAAGGGACTACATTCCCCAGCATACCTCTGCCAGGCAGCCATCTTGCCTCATCTGAACCGTATCACAATCAGCCAGGCAGGAGCTGATTGTGACAGACATAAAAAGGGGAATCTGCAGTCCACAGAAGGAGGAAGAGAGAAGAGACTGAATCGAGTGAGCAGCCAGGGAGGCTGCTGGAGATCCCCTTACGAAACTGAAGTGTTAAGTTAATTTATGATTTGTCTTTTGCTGTGATTTAGCCAGTAAAATTATAATTTCTGTTTGAACCCTGGCCTCCAGTGTGATCCGTGCCATGAGTGCGCCCTCAGATTGGGCCAGGGTGCCACATGCCATACTTGGCCCATGTCCTGCAGTTGCACGATGGAATAAACTGTGGTGCCCAGGTCAGGTGTTTTTGAGACCTTAAACATCGCCGAGCCCCAGGCATCTTGAATCTTGGGCATCCCCAAAGGGGATGTAAAATAATGTTTTCCAAACCTGAGCTGGAAATCCAGTTTTAGGGAATGGTGGTCACCGGTCATCAGGTTGTAAATCTGATGCATGCAAATGAAGGAAACACCTACACTCCTGACATACCATAAAACCCTCTCAGCCTTTGACCATCTCTCACTTACAAACTTGAATGAACAAACTCCTGCGATGGGCAAGGAACATCAAGATACTCAACTCAAACCCCCTTCAGCCCGTCCTGTAACTAAGTTTGAACCTGGCTCAAAGCTCTTCTCTCAGCTCAAGTACCAGACCAGCTCCAAAGTAAATCTCGCTGAGACGGCCGATTGAGTTCACTCCAGCTGATCCAGAAACCAAGAAGCCAGCCGCTACTCTGCTCTGTACTCCGAACGACGTCTCTATAGCAACTGACGTGACCTGCCTGCTTGTGCAACGACTCGGACTGAAAGCTGCTACAGCACCGCCGTGATCAGGACCAGCTTGATCCCTGACAACGTGACTTCCACCACAACACTCAACTACCACCCTCCTGGCGTTGCCTTGGCTGTACCGTCACTTGACTGTGCGACGGTTTCCGCAGTGACGACGCCGGCACCGTACCACGAATCAGACGGTAACCAACTTTCTTGTTGATGCACGGGTGATGCAAAGTTAGTGTTGAACTTGTGAAAGTATTAGCAGTATTAGCAGGTTCTGTTGCCACCACCATAGCACCGCAGTTAGACTCATTACAGCTCAGGTTGCTCTCTGTGTCAGTATTACCTGCCCTCATTTCATTAAACTTTGTTGTACATATATTCATCTATCATTATTCTTCGTGTTTAATCAGTTAATAAATGTATAAAGAACTGACTATTGTGTGTTATTGATATATCCTGGACATGATGGTAGGAAAATCACTGGAATTGAAGACTCACCTCTCCTGATTATTAGACTGATATCATTATAAAGAGACTATTCCAGTGTAAATTGGCGGTGCCCCGAGAGTGTTAATTAATAAGGTATTGATTACTAAAAATAACTATAATAATTGTCAATTTTCCAGAATTGACCAAATAGTCTTATAGTTCATATTGAAGCACACGCTGCAGTTTCTTAGAGCCAATAAGGTCCCCTCCCGATGTGTGGCTCCGCACATCAGAGGGAACTAGTTTCCCGCCGGCTGAGAGGTAGTAGTGGCCTCAATCTGCGGGGGACGGACAATGGGGGTGCGGGACTGAGAGGCAACACGCTCATTGTCACAATCGCGAGCATAATGTCCTTGCTTTTGGCATCGTCTACAAATAATGGTATTGGGGCGATTAGGCCTTGAATGGCTTGAGGGTACTTGCATAGCGAGGATGCTTTGGGTCAACTGTTCCTGTTTCTGCAACATAGCCCTCAGCTTGACCATCTCGGGAGTGGCAGAGCTGGCTGGTGGGTGGTCAGTCTTACCCTGAAACCTAGAAGACTGCATTGCACACAAAGAGGGGACAGAAAAACTTCTACCTCTACTGTCATTTGGCCTACCCTCGCGCTCCCACCGGATGGCTTCAGCACGGACATCAAGCATGGAGGACTGTGGGTTTTGGTGGACTGCTCGCTTCAATTCCCTGCGGAGGGCGGAATCATTCACATGTTCAGCAAACTAGTCACGCATCAGAACATCAGCATTGGGCATACCATTAGGGGCACTCTGCTTTACCTGATCCATAAGGGAAAACAATGCATGAGAGTATTCCAGCTGAAAATAAGTTATCTTGCAGGGCAACATGATTTGTCACACCCATACAGCTCTTTGAGGATAGCTAAAATATCTTCTGGGTCCTCTCTCTCAGCCCTAGTCCTATACTTGATCTCCTCCCTGGCTTCGCCTTCTAAATGATCAAAGATAAAGAACGCTTCATCAAGGGACCTTAAATGTCTAGTCCTCATGCTGGCTCGAACTTCTTCTACCCACTCATTAATACAAGTACCAGTTGTCCCTCTAAATATGGGGCACTTCCTCTCCCTGGGGAGGTACACAACAAATGCTCAGAGGAAGCAGAACGGCTGGTAATAGGGGGCCCAGAGTTATTGCGAGAGCTACTGGTGCCTTCCTGGGACTCTGCTCGTTCCTGCAAGAGTCGCTCCTTGTCAGCCTTAAGCTGTTGCACCAGTTCCACTAGTTCATCCAGTTCTGTCGTCATGGCTGTAAAACACAAGGGCAGTTAGTCTTGGGCCAACTTCCTGAAGCAAGAGGAGGGTGTAAAAAATTAAACAAATCGAACGTTGAAGTGTTGAAGTTCACGTCTCTGTTCACCTATCCTGCCGACGACACGAAAATGGCTAGTGGCAACTGTGAAAGTAAATTAGCACAGAATGCTAGAATTTATCATTGTCTGTTGTACTGATGCTGGGTTGCCACAGACATGTGGTATGTGTGTCATGAACATGTGCCTGAGTGTTGCAGAGTAAGCTAGTGAGGCCTGGATTTGAGGCCCTATAAGGCAGTAAAACTGAACTTGACCAGACCACTACTATGTGGAGAGAGCCTATAGGATGAACCATGTTAAACATGTTATCTAAGCATAAGTGAACCAATCATAAGACTTATTTGTTCCAAAAGAAACTATAAAGATTGTAGTTAGCTGATTTTCAGAGAGAGAGAGCATAGCGAGACTTTGACTTTCTGTGTGACCTGTGTTTTTCTCTCTCCAATATATCTGTATACAATATATTTTTATACTTCAACCTGTCAATGTTTTGTGTGTTATTTCAAGAGTTCTGAGTGCTTACAGGCAATTTCCACGACACAACACAGTAAGACAACAACCTAAGCAAAATGTAACACCCTGAACACCTAGAACCTTCCCCTGTCTGTCAGCCTGGAGGCGTGGCTCGGCCCGTGGCTCGGCCCGTGGCTCGGCCGTGGCTCGGCCCATGCCTGGACTGTTGCAAAATATGTCCTTTGCAATGATCTTGCATTTAAGGTCATCGCAAGGGTGTTTCACGTAGCGTGAGAAAGCTGTCCTTATGCATGATTCATCAGCCCAGTTTTCCTGGGCTCCAACACAAGCGCACCAACATCAGGGATGTAAAAAGTACCCAGAAATTATACTTAGTAAGTATCTAGCTAAAAATACACTTGAGTAAAAGTCAAAAAGTTTCTACTTTTAAATGTACTCGAGCATTAAAAAGTAAAACGTGTTCTTTAGTTTTAGAATTGTTTATCCATTGCAATAATAAAAAAGCTTAGGGGACACTTTTTTTGCATTAAAATTACTTCACTAAATTCACTAAAGCCAATGGTAACACCACAAAAGCCAATCGTGACATCACAAAAGCCAATTTTGACTTCACAAAAGCCAATCGTAACATCACTAAAGACAATTGTGACACCACAAAACCAATTCATCAGACGGTAACCAACTTTCTTGTTGATGCATGGGTGATGCAAAGTTAGTGTTGAACTTGTGAAAGTGAGGTTAGAACATCCTCTGTCACTTCTATCTATCAGGCAATTTCCACGACACAACACACAAGACAACAACCTGTTACACTAATACATTTTTAAGAGAGACAAAGCAGCAGTGGCGATGTCCTAAAAGACAGACAATTGCCCGTTATTTACACTTAAAAACATACAAATCATTTACAATACAACTTAAACATAAAACAATCAACATTACCTTATTGTAGCACTACCTGCTGAGCAATGGATACCCCGAAGCAAACCTATCAAGACAGTGATGTATTTGGTAAATCCGGCCCTGTGCACAGATCGCCTAGTGAGATATATGGGAATGGTCCATATAGAACATGTACATAAATACTGCCCATACGATACCTTCCGTAATGGACAACACAACGAGGAGTTTACACGCTAGGGAAACACAACAAACAGCCCGTGACACCTGTTCCAACAATAAAGGTAAGACAGCAAACCTAAAACCAACTCGCACCCAATGAAAGGAAACCCAATAGTGAACACACCTCTCAGCAGCAATCGGCTCTTTGCAACACAAAATCACAGGGAAACCAGAACGTAGGCTTGACTATAACGTGTTTTACCTGTGGTATATATACTCCGTAGTAAACAAGTTAATTGCTTGTTATTTCCACATCCACACCCAAAACTATGTGGGGGGGGGAGTGGCTGCAGGAAAGCAGGACTGGCTGAGTAGCTCAATGTGTCTGGACGGGAGATCTATTTCTACCAGTTACAATTGCTTTTGTTTAGTGTGATCACCTCAAACCAGTGTTATTAACTCACATTATAGGAATAATATACTATTTTAATAATAAGAATCTTTATTAATACAGCCCGTCCAAACTCAGTTACACTATTGACAAAAAATCCAGACAATGCAACATACAAGACAAGCAAACAACAATAACTAAAGCAAAATGTAACACCCTGGCTTACAATCGTGTTTTATTCTCATAATTCAGCATTCAGTTGGCAAAAGCTCCAATCTCTGTAGACACCAAATAGTCATAAAATCATGAACAGAATCCAGAATAACAAATTAAATAGTGTATTCTGTAATGATGAGCCTCTTATCTTGATCAGAAAATAAGCAATATTTGCAGGTGAAGTATCTCTCTCGCTATTCAGGCTAAACACCTAGAACCTTCCCCTGTCTGTCAGCCTGGAGGCGTGGCTCGGCCCATGCCTGGACTGTTGCAAAATATGTCCTTTGCAATGATCTTGCATTTAAGGTCATCGCAAGGGTGTTTCACGTAGCGTGAGAAAGCTGTCCTTATGCATGATTCATCAGCCCAGTTTTCCTCCAACACAAGTGCACCAACATCAGGGATGTAAAAAGTACCCAGAAATTATACTTAGTAAGTATCTAGCTAAAAATACACTTGAGTAAAAGTCAAAAAGTTTCTACTTTTAAATGTACTCGAGCATTAAAAAGTAAAACGTGTTCTTTAGTTTTAGAATTGTTTATCCATTGCAATAATAAAAAAGCTTAGGGGACACTTTTTTTGCATTAAAATTACTTAACTAAATTCACTAAAGCCAATGGTAACACCACAAAAGCCAATCGTGACATCACAAAAGCCAATTGTGACATCAATAAAGCCAATTTTGACTTCACAAAAACCAATCGTAACATCACTAAAGACAATTGTGACACCACAAAACCAATTCAGTATTGCACATCCTAAGGTTGTTGTCAAAGAGTTCAAAAGGATTTTTAAATTGGCACTGTGGTTACTGTCCACTGGAAGCTTGTTAGCATTGTGTATCAATGCTAGTGGAAACGAATGGGTTCAGCTAGCCAGTATTTCCTAAACCAGATACTGGCTAGCTGACCTTTAACCTGTACAGATTAAATATGGTTGAACACACTGCATGCAACAGCACATGCAATGTCAAGCACCCAAAGGTGGCAATTACCTAAACAGTACACCTTTAGCAGTATTAGCATCCCACTCAGACAACAGCAGTCTGCTTTTTGTTGTTAATGGTCAGATGTGCAAAATAATCTAAGAGGCTCAGGCTGATGTATGTAATGTTGATGTATACATACATTGTGTGCATCATCACAAGCTCAGGTTTCCATTGAAACTAAATCATATTTACTTGACCATTAAGCATTAAGTGTGTGTGTGTGTGTGCAGGGTGTTTATTTTTCATGTTTTTGAGAGTGGTGTGCCATGAGATTCTGTGAATTTGGAAGATGTGCCACAGATGGAAAAAGTTTGGAAAAACTGTTTTAGATGGTACAATATAACTTAAATTGGTATCGACTGCCGATTTCCATTTGCACGTTCATGTGGAGGGTTCACCACATTGAGGGCCATCCCAAAGCAATTAGTGAGGAGTGGAAGTGGGCTATAAAAACCCCCAACAGCGAATGTACATCAATGCAGACATATGACACTCTACGGAAGAGCACCAGAAATATCAGGATGGAGGAGTTCTGTCTTGATAATTTCCCATAAAGACCCATCTAACCCTGTTGAGCCCTGTGGTAGACAACTGGCTAATGTACAGTATAAAAGAAGTTGTGTTTGGTAACTATCAATTCATAGCTTGTTGGCCCGACCGGGTTAACGACCTGTACAGTAGCAGGTAGCCAGCATGCAATATTATTGTACTTAACTTGAATTGTAGCTAGATAGCTAACTTTTAATAGCTGTCAAAGCTGACTATGTTGTGTTACCATACCATATCAGTTAATTCACTTGTCTATTGAGGTAATAGTGGATTGATCTTACATATAATGGAAAAAAAAATTCTACTCTGTTATCAATGAGTAACTCACCTTTTCTGTAACACTTACATGTCTGAAAACGGAAATCCCAAAACACAGAGCAGTAAATCATTTATTTCTTTTCCATTTTGTGACCACCCTCCCCTGCCCCAATTAATAATTCCTACATTCTGCTCTGCTGTTTGTTGTCTCCTATATATCTTTGGTACTCTCTCAGTTTCTCTTTTTTCATTTCTCTTGTCTTTTTCTCTCGCTCTCTCACTCCTCAGAGTTGAGCGACTTGTCAAAACTCACACTGCACAACTCAAAACTTTTCAATCATGTCTTGCACAGTGTAATAGTGGTGACATACACCCAAATTTACATCAGAGCATTTGTTTCTTTGACCCATGCAGTTTATACTTGTCCATTCGGAAGGTGACGAATACATGGCATTTGTTTAAATTGTTTTTTTTGAGACCCAATTTTTTGTTTATTTCCTGGTTTAATGTTCAGTAACGAGTGGCAGGCAACACAAATTCTAGAAATTTCAATAACAGAAACAATGAACAATCTGTAGCGGCTATAAAATACACATGAAAAAAAAGAATTACAAGAAATAATACAATTCTATACATTCACACAGATTCAGGTAAAATTATTTCACATACTGATCATTCCCAATAACACATCCTAGAGCCTAAATTATTTTTTTCCATGAGGTCAGACATTGCCAACTCCATTGAAACTCCTCACGCTTTATGACAAATTGTTAAATAACTGAATATGAAAAAGAGACAAAAACCACCGACCCACATTGTTATGTCCCATTAGATCCTGCTAGTTTTCACATCACAGAGTTATAATTGGCTCAGGGTTTTCTTCATCTGCATTCTCTATCAGTTTATTGGTGTCCACCACGTCGGGCTGGGATCACTCGCCGTCGAAGTAGAGTGGGTTGTCAAAGGGCCGGGGTAAGGGACGACCAGACTTCTTGTAGAGGAAGAATGCAACGACTGCCAGGCTGGAAATTACCATAATGACCAGCACAACTGCCAAACTTGTGTGGATACGCTGACGGGCATCCAATACTAGAGGTGCTGCAAAGTTTAAATAAGTAGATGATGATCAGTCAATTAGCAACACTAAATTAAAAACAATTCAGAGAGAAATGGCTGTCTGCTAAGTTTTTTTTGATATCCACATGGTTTTTGATGACTCTAAATGTTGAATCTAATATTTGACTACAGGAGATGAAGAGCTAGCTTACCAGCTGTTGGTGATACAACTTGCGCTATCACTGTTGGGAAAGAAGAAGGCAAATATAATTAGATAAATAGCTTTTCATGAGCAAAATAATTGCATGATTTCATTGCCGATTTACTACGATTCATTTTTCTGCAACTTAATTTCAGTCAATGAGTTCCTGTTACAACATTACACCTGTTACACATTACTGTTATTACAAAAAGATTACAAGTTCAATCTGCCGTGGTCTGATTGGCTCACCTTTGGGTGTCTTGCAGATGTATGCCTTATCATGCCAACGACGGCCTGTGCTCCATTTCCCATCTGAGGACAAAATCTCTCCATAAGTGTCGGAATCAGGCTCGTCTTCACTCCAGTTATTGTAGTCCATTACTGTTTTGTCCAGCCACGACCACTTCCCTAGGGACAAACAGAAATTCACTATATCTTTTATCTTTTATTCGTATGTAGCTACACTATATATGTTGTCTGTTCTGGATGAAAAGAGCATGTCATCATGCATGTCTTTTATGAAAGTGTGGAAGGAAGCCATATCTATCACATATTTGCAGTGTTTGAATAAAGAATTGAAAAGAACAAAAACATCTGCCACACTTGCAACAATAACTGAAAAAGAAATAGTTTTGTCTGATATAACATTACATTTATATATATATATATTTTATACATTTTCTGTTCACCAAGTGTAGCCATTTTGTTCCTGTCCAATTTACGTATTAATTCTGTCAGGTGATTATTTGTATGACTAATTTGTTTTAATTCTTTGGTTTATTAATGAAATGTATTCATTTATTGTGTAGCTGAACCTTTGTTTCATGAAAGAATAGTGTACAACTGTACCTTTGTGAGTTTTGAACAGGCCGATCCAGAATGATACTTGGCTATCCTGATACATTTCCACATTGCTCTTAATGAAGTTTTGTTCGGAGGGATCTTCAATGCTGGTTAGGATTCCACCTTCACAACACAGATAGTCAGTTCTTCATGAAAGCTAAACTAAACATGATTAACTGCTTTTAAGCTGCACTAGGGAACTTTCTATGTCGGTGACCCCAAATGGAAGTGAGTTTGAAAAATAAAGGACTACAACAACTTTTTGGAAATTGGCTTGTTGATTAACTTTAACCTTTTACATGTTACAATAGGAGTACCACCAAAATCATCTTGTCTCTGGTAGATATCTCTGTCCTGTGCACATGCTAACATGTTAGCATACAAGTCAAGTACCCATAGCCAACTAGCATAATCTATTGTAAGACGAGAGACCTTTTAGTTAACCTTTATTTACTAAAAAGGTTGGGGGGTTTTCTGCAATTATTCCAATGAACCAGACAGTTTTCCAAAAAGTCAATGTAGTCCTTTAATTACCCAGGAATCATGTCACATGATGTCAGTAAACTGCACACTGCAAACTGTTTACCAACCCAACCAGTCTGTGACCGAGGGTATCACTCACTATGGGAAGTTCTTCTCTATTACAGACCCATTTAGACTAGTTTTCTGATATTGCCTAGTGCAGCTTTAAACTTACATTTAACCATTATGGTGAAACCTTACCATATCTTACACAGCTAGAAGCTGCATCTGCCCATTCAATTTCGTCTGTGATGAAGAGATAACAATGACCCTTAAATGGTATCCAGGCATAATTCTGGTCTCTATACTCCACCTCTTCAGGGCAAACACCAGGGAATTGGGTTGACTCTGTTGGTGGCACATCTGTGAGTGAGAGAGACAGTGATGTAAGCTTTGGGATCCACTAATTAGACCTTTTCCCGTTTTAGATCCAATGCAGTGAATGTCTCTTTTTTATGCTGTGATACTAGACGTGTAGTATCACAAGAAACTATCCACATCAGGGAAAAACCTAGAATTTTATATAATTCCCGTTTGAGGAAAATTAATAGTGATGGCCGATTCGCGAATCGCTTGAATCGTTCAAAGAAAGAATCTTTAAATGAGTGAGTTGATTCGACTGCACAACGACTGAATTGATTCGCGCGTTTATGCAGCGCAAAAAAAAATAATTTTTTTTAAAAATCACCATTAATTTTCAAACAATCACCCTTAATTTATCAAATTTAACATCTTAAACATTACAAAAAAAGTTTTTCAATGTATATAGAATGTAATAGATCACTAATTTTTACATTGGCCTTTTTTTTAATCCAATTGGGTCCTTGATCCCGGGGGGTAAGCGGAAAAAAGTCTCTCTCGTTATGGGCGAGAACCGCTGACCGATGAGCGGCCGCAACATCGGGGTACCTCGCGAAAGGGGGGCGAGAGAGAGATGAGCCCTCGCGATGAGAGGCAGTGAAAGAGAGAAGAGCGGCTCCGAACGAGTCGAAGAGCAGTAAGGAAGAGAGGAAAGGACTTTGGGCTTCGGAACCACGAAAGAGAGCAGGGTGAACGAGAGAGCGATGAATATCGGTTCTCGGACTCAATCGGACATTCGGAACCCAGAGAGCAGATGCGAAGGGGGGGCAGATGAAAGGGGAAATTCTGGACCCCCGGTCGGAATTTGGAAAACCAAGAAAAAGGCAAATTCCCCCATGCAAAAGGTTGTTTGAATTTTTAAAAATAACTGGTAATGGGAAACATAAACCATTTAAAATTAAAAGTAAAAAAAGCCCAATTAAAAAAGAAATAAAGGGACCAAAAAAAAATTTAAAAAAACCATCTTTGTTTTAAAATTTTTTAATTTTAAATTTAAGGTTTTTTGGGTTTTAAGTTTTTTAACATTGGTTTAAAATGGGGCTCATTTTGGGGAAAGAAAGTTAAGAGCCAGATTATTTAAATTTAGGCAAAACTCTGGGGGGGTATTTTTTTTAAAAATAATAAAAATTAAACTGATTTAGGGGTAAAAAAACATTTTTTTAAAAAAAAATGGGTCTTCCCTCCAAAAAATTAATAGCTTTTAAAATTATTTTTTTCCCCAAAATTTAAAAAAAAATTTATTAAACTTGGTTTGTTTTTTGTGATTCCTTTATTTGTTTTTAAATCAAAAATTTTCATCTAGAGCTCAAGCAGTTTTGGTTTTTAAAAGAGTCTTCCTTTCCATCCCAACCTAACCCCAAATGGGCTCTACTTGGAAGGGTACCCTTTTGGCCAAAATTAAAGAAATACCCCATTAAACGGATGGGGGTTAAAACATAAAAATATTCCTTCAAAAGTGAACAAACATAATTTGTAAAATTAAATTGCATTTAAAGATTTTTTCAAAAAATTTTTTTTATTTTTCAAAACCCTTTCATTTGGTTTTTTTCTTTTTTCAATTTTTGTTAACCAAAAGGTCGGGTTTTTTTCTATTTTTTGGGTTTTACGCAACAGTGGAAAGGGCTTTTTTACCAAACCCTTAAATACCTTGAAAAAAGGGAGTCCCGTAACTTTTTTGGAAGGATCGAATATAAAAAGGTTTAAAGTCCTCTTAAAAGTTGGGTCCGGGATAATTCCCGGAAAAATCAAACTCACATAATTTTATTTTATAAATTTTTTCATTTGATTAAATTTAAAAAAAAAATCCAAAAAACTAATTTGTAAAGAAAAATTTTCAAATTTGTTTAAAAATTTTTTTAATTTAAACCCCCTTAATGGCCCCTTTAATTAAGAACAAACGAATTTGTTTAGTGTTTGTACCCCCTTTTTCCGTCCAACCCCAAGGGGCCCTTTATCCTGGCCCTAGGTTGTTTCTTTAAAAGCCCTTTAAAAAAAGGGTTTACGGGATTTTTTCCCCCCGAAGGAGTATTGACCTTTAAAAGTGGGGGTGATTTTCTGGGGATTTGGGTCTGTTGGGGGAAAGGGCAATGAAGGGGGAAAAATTTTTTTTCAAAATGAGGGCATGTAAAATAAAGCTTTTACCCAAGGTTATTTTTTCATTTTAAAATAAAAAAATTTAAAACATTAAAAAAATAAATATATAAATATGGGGCTTAATTTTAAAATTTTAAAATTTTATTAAAAAAAAATTTTTATTTAAAAAAATTTTCCCCAAAAAAAAACAGTATAAAATTCATCACCCTTTTAAAACCCCCCCACTTTGCAAAAAAAAAGCCTTCCAAAAAAATTGGGGAAAATCCTTTTTTTTCAGTCCAAAAATTTTTTCCAAAAAGGGAGCTGGGGTTTGTGCCAAAATTGCCCGTATCCAAATCCAAATTTTTTATTTTGCCAATTTTTCCCTCATACAATGCTTTTTCTATTCCAAAAGGCAAAAATTAGGTTTTAACCCCCAACCTTTTGATTGGGATCATTAGGGGCCCCCGAATAGGATCCCCCAAAATTGTTGATTGTCCCCGGGGATTTTTTGTAGCAAAAGGGAATTCCCCGATTTTTCCGGGATTTTAAAATTTTTTCCCAAAATTTCAAAATTTAATTGTCGGAGCCCCGTGGCATCAAAAGGGGTTTGGCTCAAGTAATCCCAATTTCCGATAAATATCCCCTAAAATCTTGTTTTTAAGACCAATTTTTATTTTTGTGGGTTAAAAATTCCCAACAATTTTAAGGTTGGAATAAAAATTTTTTTAAAAAACCTTTTTTAATTTATGCAAAATCAAATTTTTTCCCCAATTTGAAATTCTCTTTAAAAAACCTGTTTTGTTAAAAAAAACTCGTGAACCTTTCCCTTTTTGCAAAAAAAACAATTAGCCTTCTCAAAAAAAAAGATTTTAGTGGCTCTTTTTAGGGCCCTCACCCCGGTCGTTTCAGCATAGAGGTTTTTAGCCATGATGACTAAAATTCAAAAATTTTTTTCCTTTAAAAAAAAAGGGGGGGAAATTTATGAAATGCGGGGTTTATTTAAAATACCAAGGAAAAAAGAATGGTGGAGGGGTTTTTTAAAACTTTACTTTTAGAAATTGCAGTTATTTCCCTTTGGGGGCCGGCCCCAAAGGAATTGTTTGCTCAAAAACTTGGAATTTTGTGCACAACTTTTGAGAAAATTAGGAATTTTCGATTTTTTCCCGCTCCATTAAAAAATGTTTTAACCAAATTAGAAAAAACCCGTTTTGGGGTGTTGCCTCAATTTGGAATGGCGTTGACCCCTTCCTTAAACCCCAGGGGAAATTGGGGCGGGTCAAAAAACTAAAAAAAAACTTGTTTTCCAACTTACAGATTCAGATTTTTAATTTGTCGGGGAAAAATCTTCCCAAAAATGGGGTTCAAAATAATTTTTTTTTAACAACTTTAAAAAAAAATTTCATCAAAATTTTTTTTAATTTTTCCATTTAAAACGAACTTTCTTTTTAAAAAAAAACTTCGAATCCCAAAAAAAATATTTTTAAATACTTTTCTACTGCAATCATTTGTAGACCACAGAAAATGTGTAAAAGCAAAAGGGCAGAGGATGAACTCACCAACATTTCGAAGACAGATATATCCATTGGTGTCATTGCAGGACTGTTTAATCCATTTCCCAATGCCAAGGGAAGGATTGCTGTTCATCACAGCACACTGTTTCTGGAGTATAGAAAATTGAGTGGTTAGGAAAATAGCAAACTGTAACAAGATCCAAAGATCCATCTGTCTCAAAGGACAAGTTGATCTGTTTTAATGAAGAGTAATTCTCCCGTATACAATTGAAAAGAGAGAGTTTCTTGCCCTCTTTAATATTTGATGTCAGAGATGTTGTACTATAACATCACATTCGTACGAGGGATCATGATACATTTTCTGGTTTTGGACCGATAATGCTACAGTAACATAAAATTAATTTGGATATAAATCTTTTAACAAGCAGTGTACAGAAAAAGGTCAATCTTACATTAACTGTTTATGGAGCAACTCCAAGGTATATTCCCAGCAAACACATAAGGTAGCAGCAACGTAACCTGTTCAGACCTTCATGATTTACCAGTGTAAGATAATTATAATGAGAAGTTAGACATGACTTCTTTCCCCAGTTGACATTGGTCTGTTACAATAGACAATATTATAATTTATGGTAATATAATTAATGAAATCCAAATAATTCAATAATAAATACAATATTTCAAAATCTATTTTATTCAAATTCCTGCCATATTATGTTGCCATGAGTCTACCAACTGACATTGTTACCAATTTAATTAGCCACCGATCCTGGAATTTCACTTTTGCAGTTGTCATAACATGTAAGTGGTCACGTCACTATGACAAACCTTTGGTTGTTTAGCTACATTGTCACAACATTGTGCTGTAATTTGATTAGTTGGGGCATCAGTATGACATTACAATTTAGAGTAGTGCTCTCTGGTTTACAGCCTGAGGAGAGTTATTCATGCAGACAAATAGTTTGGTCTGTTCTAGGTCATGAGAATAAACACATGGAGTGGTATTCCACTTTAAAATCAACATTAATATGTTACCTCATTCAATTCTTCATGAAAATATCGTGCTTGATGCATGTGCATCTACAATGGAGAATCAGAGTGTCAGAATATTTTATAAACAATACAATAAAATAAAAAAATAACAACAAAAGTATTATAAGCAATATTGCTGAATGTTTGAAGAGTAATCTGTTGTAAAAAAATGGTCTGTACATCCCAATAATCATTATTTTTGACAAATATTTAAATTTTGAGGGAAAAGTTACAGTTTACTGTAACTGTAATAATCTTTGGTCTGTTCTAGGTCATGAGAATAAATACATGGAGTGGTATTCCACTTAAAATCAAGTTTGAACATGTTACCCAATGCAATCTTCTATATTCCGATGGCCCATCAAACATGTGGATCTACAATGGAGAATCAGAGTGTTAGAATATTTTATAAACAATACAATAAAAGAAAAATAACAACAAACTTATTAGAAACAATATTTCTGAATGTTTGAGGAGTAATCTGTTGTAAAAATGTTCTGTACATCCCAATAATCATTAAGTGACGAATATTTTCATTTTGAGGGAAAAGTTACACTTAACTGTAACTGTAATACAGTTTGGTCTGTTCTGGTCATGAGAATAAATACATGGAATTTGAAATCAAGTTTGAACATGTTACCGCATCCCCTCTGTGATAGAAAGGTCCTGGACGGCGGTTGGATTTCTACAGTGGAAAAGCAAAACAGTGTCAGAAGAGTTTTTATTAACACTGTAAAAGAAAAAAATAACAAAAAACGTTTCATAAACAGCATTTTTCCATACAACACATTTTCTCATCACAATACTGAATACTTGTCCACTTACAGCATAGCCCCAGTTGGTGTATCGTCTTGGTCGCCCATCAGTCCAGAAAAATTCACCGCCTCTCAAACTATTCATACCAATCCAAAGGTCTGTCGTAGCTGCCTCAGCCATTCGAGTGATCAAAAACACTGAAAATTTAACGCATGATGTTCACACAAGGTTCACCAGAACATTCTATTTTACAGTTGTGACGAAATGTACTAAATGTACTCGAAATACAAGTGTTATTATTAGTATTAATATTATTTGGTTTGTTCCTGGACGCTTGCAGGTGCGATGTGGAACCATTTGTCAGAGGTTCTTGGCAGAAACCCATGTATGGTTCTACCTTAAACTCTGCACAACAATGAAAAACTGAAAACATTTCCTGAATGCACATTGATTTACACTACAGAACCAAGTAAGCATGCATTTTCCAGTGACCTATTTAAAATAATGGAGGCGGATGATGCTAATTTACCATAGCTTTGCCCTGGAAGGACTTCAGGATAACTATTATGTATTTATCAACAGAATATTGCAGGGTTTCCCATACAATGTTAATATTTTGGCAAGTAAATTAACAGCCCACCGAGTACATTTTTGTTTTGGATTCACTTTGGGTGCAGCTGGCGATTCTCGTTGATGTAGTTTTCAAACAATCAAGATTTAATACTGCCATGCTCTGAAAGTGTGTCAGTGAACTACAATAAACATCATTTATTTTGAAACTGCTTAAATGCATGTTGATCATTTTGCAAGATAATCATCATTACATTCACATTAGATATATGATGTGCATAAAAATTCTTTACTTGCAAAAACAAAAAGAACAAACCTTGCACACGCCTTGACAGAATAGAGACCAAATTTCCTCCCATTGCATTGCATTGCCTCCTTGCTTCACTCCATGTATCCTTCCGGTTATTAATGATCCTGTAACACTGTAGGCAAGAAATGATATGTTGAGTTTCAACTCCTGATACATATACCAAACACAACCACCCAAACATTGTCTTAATGAAGTTAGCAAATCCCAATTTTAAAGAAAGAAAGATTCATAATTTCACAAAGATGTGACATCTCAGAAAAGTTGTGGATAGGGTTTTGTACACAATATATATATATATATATATATATATATCACTGCTCAAAACACAGTGCTCTCCAAATCCAAGGCACATCTAGCCTTCCTATCCTTTTTAGCTACTTTGAAGGTTAACAGTAACCTCTGACCTTTGAGTCAAATCTTGACCAGTTGAGTGGGCAGCCACCTTTAGGAGGCACTGTGGGGGCTACAGTGGTGTTGACGGGCGGTGAGCCACTACGTTTACAAATGGATCCGTACTCCAACCCACAATTATAATCACGCCAGAATCCTGTGGGTACAATTTGTTTTAACATCTAATCCAGGGTTAATAATTGGTTATATTTGTTGCATGCATGTATGCCAGTGAAGACCATTCTTTAGTTTACTCACCCGTATAATAAGCCATGGCGACACAATTCTCATCGTTATTCTTAAAATCAGGTTGATTTTCGTCCCACCTTTGAAACACCATTGGCGAATCATCCATCCACCTTGATGCAAGACAGATGATAAATGACTAATGGCAGACACAGACAGTATATGGCTGTACATAAATGTAACCTACAAGTGAGCAAGCACAGAAAATCTTTAAATAACTTTTGGAGACGTGGTTGTGTGGAGCGGTACCGGACTGTGCGCTGGAGCTGGCAGGATTCCAACTCTTCAGAGCGGATCGCAACACAAAACTATCAGGCAAAGCGAAAGGTGGAGGTATCTGTTTTCATACTAACAGTGGCTGGTGTAATGATATGACAGTGATTCAGCAGCACTGTTCTCCCAATCTGGAAACTTTATTCATAAACTGCAAACCTTTTTACTCCCCATGTGAGTTCACTTCATTCATTCTGGTCGGTGTTTATATTCTATTGCAGGCCAATGTGCTGGAGGCACAGCGCACGCTCGCTGACCAGATACTGAGTGTGCAGCGGACAAACCCAGACTCCTTAGTTATTGTCCTCGGTGACTTTAACAAGGGAAAACCCACAAACTTCCATAATTCAGACAATTTATTACATGCCCGACCAGAGAGGAGAATATGTTGGATCACTGTTACACTACAGTAAGCAATGCTTATCGCGAAGTCCACCGCGCTGCACTGGGTCACTCTGACCACGTCATGGTCCACCTGATTCCTACATACAGGCAGAAATTAAAGCTCTCTAATCCAGTTCTGATGACATATCAAGTTTTCTACTCACCCAAATGTTCCGTCAAGATCAACTGTCAGACCTATGTAATAAGATGCATAGCTTCTGGATATCTGTAGACACACACACACACACACACACACACATACACATGACTGTGAATTATGTTTCAATAAGCCCTAAACTTGAATGCCATGACTGTTGAGCAATGCAAGTAATGTACCATAAATGTTACTGCCTACCTGTTTCCATAAAAAGACATTTTCAGCTTCACTGTTGATAACTACCAAGTCTCCGTGCCTCTGTTTACAGTAGTGTCGAGCATCTTCCATGGCCATTAGCCTCGAATTAACAAAATACTGATTCCCTCGCCACTCAAGCCAGCCATCAGCAGTAACATTATAGTCTGCAAAGATTTTAGAAATATGTATAACTTATGACTTATTTGCCATCATTTCCTTCATTTGTTTTATTATGCATTCTTTTACACTAATTATTTTTGTGTAATTATTTTTATGTCTTACACCTCATCTAAACAAAGATCAGGTGAATTGTTTAAATGCCTAAAATATAAAAGTACATCTATATATGTAATATAATGGCAAGTTACTATGGAGAGCCAAAACTGACTTAATTATAAATAAATGAATTAATGTATAAATAAATAAATAAAATCAACTAATCAGTGTGTATATATAGAAATGAATAAAATAATGCATAAATGCACACAGTAATAAATAAATAAATAGATGAAATCTGGTATAAATGTATATTTCTGTATTCATCTCTGTATTCAGCTCTTCCAGTTGTGCTCCCAGCTGCATCCTCCGGGAACAGGCTGGTCGCCGCTACTGGTCTCGCTTGCTCTCCACTATATTTTGCCTGAGCGAAGAACTAGCCAAGCCAGCACAGTTGCAATCACCATGCTAGGCTAGCTAGCAACCCATGCTAGCCTAGCCTAGACCTACACACTCTGAGACTGATCAACCAATGGGAATAAGGGAAAACCATGACCAGTTCTGATGGACGCCCCCTCATAGGGAAATGCATTTATATGGAAATAAATGAAAAGAGACATTAATGAATACGGAATTAAATTCTCAGGGCAATAAATCCACAAATAAGTAAATAGGGAAATAAATATAAACATAAATTAATTAATGAGACAATAAATAAATAGGACAAAAAAATACAGAAATATACATTAATAACAGATTTCATCTATTTATTTATTTATTACTATGTGCATTAATGCATTATTTTATTTATTTCTATATATATATACTAATTAAATTTTATTTATTTATTTAGTTGAGTCAGTGCTGGTCCTCCATAACTTACCACTGGCAGTGTTATTTGGAGGTGGATTTGGAGTCACTCCTGTAAGGGCACAGACAAATAACAATCAATAACAACCAAAGGCAACCCATACTGACCTTATCATGAACCTCTCTTTTTGAGTTGTTGTTTTGTGTTGTCAAACATTTTTGGAAGACTACCTTTACCCTGAGCCAAACAGCAACCACAAATATAGGTAAATTGCGCTAATCTCAGATAAATGCCAGTAATGTACACTTTGGCAATGATAGTATATATCATATTCTGCTTCGCTCTTTGTTGTTTCTTAAATCTCTTTGGTTTGTGGTGTTCTATTTCTCTCTCACTAAACTCAGTTTTTTCCAAGTTCAGTGGCTTGTCATTCAAATTCAGGTGGGAAACTATGTAACTATGAATGTGAAGCAAGTAAGTGTTGAAAAATAGCAAGCATGCTTAGTCAACTTTGCCTGGATAAAGTTTAGAAAGAAATTACATATAAGAACATTATGCCTTGACGATTTCTTGAACCTGCCGTGACCAAACAAGACAAAGACGTGGATTCAGTCTGTACCTGCACGGATCTGACACAGCCAGTCATTGTAACTCTCACAGTGCACATCGTACCAAGACCCGATTTCATCCCGACTACTTATGTAGTATTCAGCACAAGATTCCACATTATTTTTATTGTTTGGCTCTCCCTCTTTCCAATGTTGGAAATTTAGCTATGCACAAAAACAAACAAATGTTAATCAGTTAGTAATTCATTAATTATTATTAGGCTTCGATAAACAAAGTAATAACATATGATTCAACTGTATGATGTAAAATGTAGAAAAGGTTAACTCACTGGGGATCCATCGCTCCATACATAACCAGTGATTGGGTCAGGGGCACTCAAGCCAATCCAGGCTTTTCCATATCTACAGTGTGAAAAATCAGATGAAATAATGTACACAAGTATACACGCATACAATCTACAATCATCAATCATACAATATGCAGGGAAGAAGTATTAAGGAGGAATAGAAGAATACAAGCAAGGGGAAAAATATGTAACTGACTGGGAGGAAGGAGGAAAAGACAGACAGCGGAGACAGGGGACCGGAAGAATCGAAGGAAAGAAGATGAATAAAAGAAACAATGGATGTGAAACAGTAAAGACGAGCAGATTGGAGAACAGATTGGAAAGGAAATATAGATTGATGGAATGCAGAAGTTCTTTAAGTGTAGACTCTTTTAAATTGTGTGTTGATGGTTGTAAACACTTTGTACAGTTTGACCAACTTTAGTCATTTTGATTAAAACTCTAACAATATGCAACACCTTAATGTGTAGGCTATAGGCCTTCCCTGAGTCATGCAGGAAATTTGTTTTAAATGGCCAAAAACCATACAGTATGCCATGCTATCTGAATGCATTATTAGAATACTGAATGTATATATGTCTGTCTGTTTCATGTCTTGCACTGTTCCCTTGCACTAAATGTAAGGCACTCATGCCCCTGTACCATCTGTGCTTGTATGTTACAGCATTTGCTCACATGTCCCTGCACCAATGTAAACAATATTTAACCAGCAACCAGAAATTCCTTTACTGTGCTTAGTGTATGAAGTAATTGTTATTGTTATTGCATTTTGATTCTCATTATGCAACACAGCAAAAATATTCCAAAAGAGAAAATGTGTTCATTTTGCATTTCAGCATAGAAACAATTCCCAACAACTACACACACAACAACCATATTAGAGAAAATTGCCTATTTTGTGTTACCTGACACTGTAATTTTGCACTTTAGTGACCCCAAGTGTCAGCTAGAGACTGTTTGATGTTTGAAAGTTTAAAGGACTTACCCAGAAATCATGTAACAAGCAGTACTTGCTTGCTGATGGTTAGGATAAAGTTTTGTCCTGACTTTATTTAAACAGGTCATACCTTGCAACTCTTTGCTCAGCAGCACTGTGAATGCTGAGCAGATCTCCTCCAATGGCCCTGCAGTATTCCCTGGCCTCATACCAGGTCTTCTCACCTGAACGTGGTCCCGTAAAGAACTGTAAAACAAAAGAAGAAGGTGCAGCCCTCATTAAGCCAGGCTGAGTTTGGTAGGGTCACTTAACTCTGTGCTCTGACCATTTAGTTTATAACCCCCAAAATACAGCCAAATATACAGTATTGTATTAACACTGTGTGTCTGTGTGCATATATCAATATCATTGGAGACAAAATTATAATCAAGCGTTACTTTATTCAATAACCCCCAGAATACAACCACATACACAATGTTGAGTATTTACACTATATACTATGTGTGCATATAGTCTATTTTTCAATAGACTGTTTGTGCATGAGCACAAGCGTGTACACATGTATATTTTTGTAGATGATGATGTAGACCTCTATTTCTTGTAGCTTTACCTTAGCGCAGAAGCTCCTTGATCCCACAGGAGTCCAGCCCTCAACACAGCTGGGAGGGGAATGAGTTGGTGGGGCAGGAGTTATAACTGCCCCCTCGGCCAGGTGCTTGCAGATGTATTTCTCCTTATTGGTGCAGGGCAGCACATCCCACAGTCCAGCAAAAATCCCAGTTGTCATGGCAACACAGCCCTGCTGGTGACCTTGTATTGTTGAGGGAACAATTGTAAAATGTAAATTGTAAAGGCTCTGTTTATACAATATCTTATGAATGGAATTTCCAATTTCTTCATACCTGGCATTTCAGCATTCCAATGAGTAAAGCTCACTGAGTTTGTGTTGGTCCACACAAAGTCATCAATGTGTTTCTGGTTTGAGAGCCCTAGCCAGAAGTATTTCTCTGGTCTGAACCCCACCAAGCTGACAAGGAAGGCATTATCCACCCTGGAAAGGATTGTTGGTCTCATTGAATAATGTAAAATAGTGTATAGCCTACACAACACATTTCTTTTTCAAAATTATGTTTGTAAATCCCAGTAAATCCGAATGCCTTTACACTTGAGGTCTAGTAATTAATCAAAATGATTTGACGTAAAAAATAAAGGTTCTTACCCATTTGAAACATCAGCCAAGTAAGAGTCTGAGCTCTTGCATTCATCTTTGGCTTCATCAAATGTCTTTGTCTCTGGCCCTACGAAGTAGCAGTAGGAGCCATGCCTTTTCCATCCCTGGAATGTAGGAAAACACAACACAGGTTGTGTAGACTTGTGTAGGAGGGAATAAGTTCTATTGATGTTGTTGCAATTCCTGCTTGTAGCCAATAGATCGATATAGGTCGATAAAGATTATAGATTACTTAATGCCTATTTAAAATAGTAATTGTTTTGTCAACGGATGGGTTACAGCTCATAGATGTAGAATATTAACCTCAATATATCATTCTCAAATTTATTCTGATAGCACAGTATAATGGGAGCACCACCGAGATAATTGGTTAATTCTATGTGTTGCTTTCTGTGTTTCCCCGGATATTAATTTCTTGTGATTTTCTTGTGCAGGATTAATTTACGGCACAAAGGAGGTGAATTGTGAATTTTTTTTTTTTTTAGATGGTGGAACACAAGTTTGTAGCTCCATATAAGACACCTGACTGCTTTGTAATCGAAAGTAATTTCACTCACAGGTTTGCAGCCTACATTCAGCTCCACCTCATCTCCAGAAGGTTTGGAGGCACTCATCTTCATACAGATAAAGCCATGTTTCTCCTCACACAGTCCATCAGCCCAGTTCCCTTTCTGCAAGAGAAAAGTAAATAAAATGCTTGTATATGTGAAGATTGGATATACTGGCTGGACATGGCGGCTGTAGAGCGGGTCATCCTCTAGTCGTAAGATCAGAGGTTCGATCCCCGGCTCTACCAGTCCACATGTCAAAGTGTCCTTGGGCAAGACACTGAACCCCAAACTGCTCCCGATGGTCAAGCCAGCGCCTTGCATGGTAGCTCACTGCCATCGGTGTGTGAATGGGTGAATGAAAGGCATATACTGTAAAGCGCTTTGGATAAAAATGCTATATAAAAAACGGGCGGGGTTGGAGCTGGTTTTTTTCTGTATTCATCCTCATCCTGCAAAAACTCGGTGAGTACCATTTTATTTTGTTTGTAAAGTCCTGCAAAAAGCATCAGTGACGTTTCCAGGACTTTATGTATTAGATATATAATCTAGTAATCTACTATAATATGGACTGGACTGCCCTTTTACCGTGATATCAGTGAGTAACGCTAAACTTGTTTTCATTTGTACATAGCTATTTCTATCTATAAGCCCTGAGCCCAAGATATTTTTAGTTAGTTAGTTATAAATTAGTTTATTTCTGTCTGTTAGTTGTTACTTGTGATGTTTTGGATCGTGTTGGCTAAAGTTAAACTTGCTTTCTGGGAGTGAATTTGCATTGCAGTGATGAAGCATGATGATATGCTGTATTGTGTAGCTAACTAATTTAACTGTCAGTGTAAATCACAATTATCGTATTACTGTATATTGGGCACAAGCCAGTCTAACACCCATTAAGACCATGACATCTCGATGAGAACCAACTTTTTTCGCACCATCTCTAAGCATACACTATCGTTTTCAGGCGCTTTATAGGAATAAATCCAGAGAGGGGCACCAAGGCTGGACGGGGCAAAGTGCTGTCAAAGAGAACTGGTAAAGTCGCCCATAAGAAAACAACGACAGTCAATCCTCATGAAGAAACTGATGGACTTTGAGTGGGACTTCATAGAAGCCAGTGAGCTCACTCCCTCACTCACCTTTATCACTACACCAGCTTCTCTCCCCCTCTCTCCTTCTCCCCCGAAGCCCCGCCCCTTCTTTCTCTCTCTGTCTTTCTCATACATCCATACAACTTGGAAGGTTTTGGACAGACACAGTCTGTACTAAAAAAACATTATTTTATTTTGATAATGTGTCATGACTCGTGACATGTTTGTGTTGAAACTTGGATGGTTTAGGACAGACACAACCTAATATTAGAAAAAAAAAGCTTAATTTATGTAGATGTTAATTTATTTATACTGATAATGTCATTGATCATTTGAGTATTTCTAGTGTTCTCTAGTGTTTCTAGTGTGATTATTGTTGAGTGTTTCTAGTGGTTGTATTGCACACCAACACTAAAACAAATGATAAAGCAGCTACGGAGAACACGCTTTGACTCATGTGTTAACTTGATTTCAAATTTTAAAACAAATTGGTAATGGCTGTAAATTCAGGTCCTCTGTCTAAATTGGCTGTTTTGTCTGTGCTTTTTCAGTTACATGCAAATGATGTGCAAATGTTTTGCAAGTGTTGTCAAGACGTTCTTTAAAATAAAGTAAGATAGTTTATATGACGCTCAGAAGTTGTATAATCTGTTTGTCTCATATTTTTAAGTCACATAATTGAAAAGGCCATGTTTAGTTTCTTCACTAATGTAGGAAACTGGGTTATTCTGACAAGATTAACAAGCAATAATTTATCAAGCTACAAGGTTTCTATCACTGTTAACATGAAAGTCATTCTCTTAACAAAATTGCCTGTAATCCTAATTGCCAGTATTCCAATACACAATAGTGTTTGTTTATAGTAAAAATCTGTAGCTGTGCCTACTGGTAAAAAACAGTAATGAACTGCTAATCCTGTTATCAGTATTATACTGTAAAAGTAAAATAATATAGTTGTATGCTGTAGCAAAAACATACAGTAGCACACTGTAAATTTCAGCAACAGTAAGACACTGTTAATTTTACAGTAAGATAATGGCAACCCTGCTGCCAGTTCTTTATTGTTTTTTTACAGGGAAAATAATTTACAGTGCATTTACCATTTACATGCTATAGTCAATGTATTTTAAAGTCAAAAGTCAGTATTAAACCTGTACACCTCAAACATACTTATACATATATATGTATATATGTATATATGTGTATATATGTATGTATATATTCATGAACACTGCATTAAACACACAACAACAAGTCAGTTTCACTGCTTCCCTTTTTGATTGTAGTTACTTGCTGGCAAAGCGGTTGATTATTTGTCATTGTGAAAATGAATGGGATTTTCTGGGGAATGAATACAACCAGGCATGCTAGCTGTCTCTTCACCTACCAGTGGGTGTATGACGTGTGCAGATATATACAAGTAGTTTACATGTGCACCATATGTACGTGGTGCTCCCTACCTCTCCCCTGATCAGAACACAGTCATCTTGGATAGTAGAGACGCTAGGCTTCCCAAACTCCCAGCTGGTGAAGGTGACAGTAGAGTGGTCACTCCAGTCAAACAGCCCCTCTGTCTTCCTGTCATTCAGTCCAATCCACAGCTCATCATTGGTTGCTGCAGACATGGACGGAGGAAAATGCACATTGTTCATTATTCATAATATATATGTGAATAGTGTGAATAGTGAATGACAGACATTTGCACACTGTTCATGGTGGTGGGCTATTTACCCTTCACCTGAATAGCTATTAGTAAGTAAATTAACCTTAATAAGTAAGGTTTTTACTGCCCCATACCACAAACTAACATTATATACCTGCAGGGATTGATAGGGTTGTTGATCTTTGGCTTTAAAACCTCACTGTCTGGTTTGTATTCATAAATCTCCCCATGCTTTGGAATTTCAAGACACTCTTCTCAATCTTCTCACCCCCACATACTCCCCACACCTTCCTATCTTCACATATTTTCAACTGATCAATGATGGAGGATTGCTTCTATGAAGGCTACAAAGGCTAAAAAGCCTTGTTCTCAAGGCTCAGTATAGCTCATCATAAGTTATTCTTACAACAAACACAGATAACACCCTTCCAAGCCCCTAAGCTTGTGTGGAAGCTTGAACGGCAATGTGTCAATTTACAGGCCACAGGTTTATTGTTGTTATGGATGATTAACCTGAAGTTTATCACAGTGCTATTCATAAAGCTAAGAAAACAAAATCTACTCAACACTACTCAACACAGCGCTAATCAACGCCAACTGAGTCAAATAATGTCAGACGAGTTGACCTGGTATTCATCCCTGTGATAGTGTAACAGAAGACATGATAATTCTTTACCATTGCTTTTGGATTCGTCCCACTGTGGCTCTGACACAAAAACAAACAAACCTACATTGATCAGAGTTGATTGATAAGTTGCTTTTGTCTACTTTCTTCATGTACCGTATCCAAGTTGAGAGATGACAAAGCTTTGGTCCTCTACATTGTGGATGCTCGCCAGATCCCCTCCTTCCTTACGGCATTCACTCTGAGCCTCAGACCATGTTTTCTGAGCACGATGAAGATGGAAGCAGTGACCATTGTAGGGGATCCAAGGACTTGAACAAAACCCTGTCTCAACTGATCATAAAAAGAATGGAGAAATGAGATCTGATGAGACTGGTATCTGGTATATTGTGATAGTGTTATACCAAGAAACAATACAATAACATAGTAAACAGAGGAGGGCAGAACATGGAATAGAATAGAAAAGATAATTTTCTGTACCATGAACAGGAGGTGGTGAGGCCCCTGGTTTATAGCAGATGTACCCCAACTTCTTGGAGCAGAGTAAACTTTGCCAGTAGAACTGCAATCCAGAATTGACAAATGCACAGTTGTTTCCTGGATCAGGAAGTGGATGTCCTAAAACAAGATGATGACTTAACTTGAGGTTCCTACTCAGTGATGGACGGTAACGCATTATTCAGTTACTTAGTAACGCGTTACAATAATGTCATTACTGTCGTCAGTATCAAGGTGTGTAACAAATTACTATTTCAATTTCAGTAATATTACGGTTACCAATCAGAGAAATAAATTGTTACAACGTTACTTTTGTTGCTACCCATGCATATCACATTTAACTTTAAAAAGCTAACAATCATCATAACTAAAGGACACGTCGTGCACCACATGCTGCATTAGCTAGCATGAAAATGATAAATTAAATCATTTCGGACTTGATATCAATGAGTTGTAGTATTGAGACATTGAGACATCCAGCATTTGAGATCACAATTGATCGCAATTGTTTAAAATGTCCAAACTTACCAGAATCCCATCTCAGATAACGGAAGGGCCTCCCATCAGACCACTGCCAGCCATGTTCCTGGTCCAGGATGAGCCCAATCCAAAGGTGATGGTTCTCTGTACCCAATAACGCTATGTGTGTGTGTGTGTGTGTGTGTGTGTGTGTGTGTGTGTGTGTGTGTGTGACAGAAGCAATATGAAAGAAAATAAAATTCATGAATTTTTCCCTCAGACCATTTAAATGGTTGTTCGTAAAGCACAAAGCATAATAGCCAGCTTAATCATTGCATAACAGAATAGTATCCAAGGTCACATTCAATTTATTAATGCAAACAGTGCATTTATGATTGCATTTGATGCAATGTATTTATAATAAAAAGTCCAATTCCTATTGAGATATACACTAATTGAAAAAGTGCCTCCAAATCTTACAGGATGACAAATAGCACAAAATCGAAATAATTCTGTTAAGTTTTAAGAGACAGTAGCAAACTTAAGTCCTTTGTTGATAAAAGACTATCATCTATATAATTTAGAAATATTGAATGATGAACTTAAATATAATAATAAGTAAAGTGAATGTTTCCCCCAAATTCAATACAATCAGTTAATTTTAGCAATACAAGTAGATATCCACGGGGGGGGGGGTATACCTGTGACGTAAGCCTGTTCATGGGGATCGGTGATACTGAGCAGGGAGGCACCTTGTTGTTTGCAGCTGGCTTGAGCTTGAGGCCAATTCAGAGCTGACTGTCTGTTTACCTGGTAAAATGCTCCTGTTATGGGGTTTTTCCTCCAGTGTTCTGTGGCTGGGAAGAATACAAACAGAAATATGGAAAAGCTTATTGTTCCATCATTAAAACATAAACATTAATTTCTCTCTCTAACCAAAAATGTTACCTTTATACCTCCTTAGATTACATTACCTGTCAAATGACTACCTATAAATTAGTGGAAGGTCAAAACAATGCCTTAAGCTCCCTGAAGATACAAAAACTGGAAATGTGTCCTCAAGCTCACAACTGACTTGATTTCTCACTCACCAAATAATGTGCACAAGGTAATGCATACTGTGTAAATATGCCTTCCACCAACTGTAATCAGGTCTTATAATTGTCAACGCAATACTCACAAGTAGTTGGGCAGAAGCCCCAGAGTTCATGATCGTATTTTGTTTCAACTGCACACCAAGGACGCCTTGTTGAGGAGTCATATGTAGTGCAGTCTGCAAACCAGATGTCTTTGTACATGAAGGGAAACATGCAAGGCCTGCCAAAAGCATTTCCTTCAATGGTGTAAAGTTCTAAAAGGGAAAAAAAAACAAGATACTTGGTGTGAGAATATTTTTACCTGCACTGATAAGCCCTTAGTAAGAATATATCGTATGCCTCTACTCTACAATATGTGTTACATTTCATACTGAAAAATACATTTGTTTCATCTTCTCCAGACCACTGATTTCCAGAAATACACTGGACAATCTAGTGAGGAAGGTTATGTTCTATAATTTTGAATAATATAATTTTCATCATTCAAATCCAAATGTTTCCAATTTCATTTTATGATCATGTGGTTCACATAAATACCAACAGTGGCAGTTGTTTACCTGCCTGTCCATCAGCGGGGTGACATAGCCAAACAATATCACTTGAGTTAGTTTAAAGGAAACAACAAGATCCCACATTATTGACTCCAAAGTCCAGAATTCATAGCTACAAAGTTATAAATCAGCAGAAGAAATGAATGAATGAAATTATAGCAAAATGTATATTTTTGCAGAAAAATTACCAAATATTTTCCTTTAAAAAAAAAGAAAAAGTACCTCATAATCTTAAAAACACCAGTTTTAGTCTTAGTATATGCATACACTTAGTATATACTTTAGTTTTAGTATATGCACTGGGTTAACAACTTCTATTGACAATGTTAGTCCATCAAAACACCAAAATGTTTCATACTGTACCTCTGTATGTTCTTGTGCAAGCACCACTGGATGTCCCTGAAATTGTGATGTGGTTATTTGGCCCTACTTCTTTGGAGAGAACTACTGTGTCTTCTGCTTGGAGGTTGATGTAAAGATCTTGGCCTTTGAGGGCAAGCAGTGTTTCATTCTTGCATTCCCACTTTTGGAGTTCACTGTTTTCGTCACAATCATAGAGGCTTATTTCACTGCCCACACTTTTCCCCTGGGCTCCCAGGCACTTCCTCAAGGAAGGAGTGAAAAGTCGGTCACCAGTTGTCCAGCGCACGTCATAGCAACGGGTTGATTTTTTCACCAAACAAAAACCAGTGGCCTTGTTAGTGAGTGAGAATGGTGCATCTGTGGAGAAAGAGATGTTCAAGGAATCAGTGTAAAGAAACTCCACTGTCTAGTACAAAATTCTAGAGCTCTTCTCTCTTCAACAGGCTTTTTCTGTTTGACTGTGATAGAGTGCATAGGAAACCAGAGCATCCTTGGAGCAACTGTCAATACAGTCTATCATTGGTGATGTGTCAAGTCTAGCTCAAAAGCCTTGTAGTGATGGGATATCAACTCACATTCACATTGAACTGAAATTTAATAAGCAAACAAAGTCATCCTAACACCATCCCACAGCAAAATCTAAATTTGAATCAGAATAATTTCAATCCTCACATACAGTGCAGAATATATTATACACAGTCGACTGTACAAGTCACAAAAACAGAACTGATAGCATACCGTACCATTTGAAGCCAAACACTGGCATATTTGGATGAGCACCACAAGAGCTGCAACAGTTATCCTCATGATGCACGTTCTTCTGATGTGTCTGACACCAGCAGACATTGTCCATGCAATGCCAGCAGAGGACTTATTTATGAGCATGACAATGAAAAGGAGGCAATCTTAAGAGCATTGACACACCCTGTCACGTCATATATCTTTCCAACAAATAAGTGTCATCTGTCAGATTGACACAATTCAACATTTTTCTTCCATTGAAAAGGGTGGGACAAATCACTCTTTTGCTGATATTTGCAGTAGTGGCTGTATGTCACATAATGCCCAATTGCCTGAACACACATACACATTGTTATGTGAATGTACCTCATTGCTTAGTGCATACACACAAAAATTTAACTTTTTTCCATTACAGTCATTTAGCAGAAGCTTTTATCCAAAGCAACTTACAAGGGTGATAGTTAACATTATGTGGGGATCGAACCCACAATTCTTAGACTGAGAGTCTCATGCTCTACCGAGCTGCCCAGGCCAGACATAACATACTGTATATAGTTTGGAAAAGAGGAAGTGCTGGTTTCATGCGACAAGTTCCCTCTTCAATGCCAGGAGGAAGAATACGTGGAAGGGATCAAATTAGGCCACAGTCCCAGCAATGTTGTTGTTTTTCTACTGTTTATGGACAAAAGACGGTTGAGCCATATATTTTCCATTATATTCTGATCCCTGGTTCATTCAAAAGGAGCACAAATAAGAAGATAACGTTAACCAGAGTGAAAGATATCTCAGTAACTGCTAGTTTTCCTGGATATCAACTAATGGATATTCCTAATTATATTAATTAATTTATAACTAACTCTACCAATCCGTTTTTTCCTCCACATGATGCAAAGGCAGTGTGGAGAAATTTCAATCAGATTTTTGCAGAAAGAGCCAAACATGACTCACATGAGTTCTGTAGAATACCATGGTTTTTGTCCACTGAAATTCTCGACAATTTCATTTCATTTTCATCCAAGTATTGTGCAATATTGGTTAATATGATGGTAACACAATGCTGACTCAGTGCTTTTTAAGCCCCTGTAAGCAATAGCTGCAACTGCCAGTAAGTACCATACACAGTACAGTACAGTAACATTTATGTTAGTAATCATAGTATAAATGCTGTTTAAGCCTAGAGAAGATTGCTGCAGGGAAATGGCAGAAAGTAAATAGGTTCATCACTGCCCTGCTATTACCTTTCATTGATATGATACTGTTTGGTCACACTTAGGCTTTGGGAATCCTGTGAAAGGATTTCAGAATTTCATTCATTAATGATCACTATAGTGAGCTATGCAACTTGATAGAAGCCTCTTTTATGACCAGAGTGGTCAAATGGTCACAAAGCTTATTTTTCCCCCTTCTTTAACATAATTGATGCTTGCTTTATGTGATCAAGTGTGATCACCTTAAACTAGTGTTATTAACTCACATTATAGGAATAATATACTATTTCAATCATAAGAGTCTTTATTAATACAGCCCTTCCAAACTCAGTTACACTATTGGCAGAAAGAAAACAAGACAATGCAACATACAAGACAAGCAAACAACGATAACTAAAGCAAAATGTAACACCCTGGCTTACAACCATGTGTTTATTCTCATATTTCAGCATTCAGTTGGCAAGCCCACTCACACAAGATAACAATAGCTCCAATCTCTGTAGACACCAAATAGTCATAGAACCATCAACAGAATCCAAAATAATAAATTAAATAGTGTATTCTGCAATGATGAGCGACTTATCTTGATCAGAAAATAAGCAATATTTTCAGGTGAAGTATCTCTCTCAGGCTATTCAAGCTAAACACCTAGAACCTTCCCCTGTCTGTCAGCCTGGAGGCATGGCACGGTCCATGGTTGGACTGTTGCAAAATATGGACTGTTGCAAAATATGGACTGTTGCAAAATATGGTCTTGCATTTAAGGTCATCACAAGGGTGCTTAACGTACCATGAGAAAGCTGTCCTTATGCATGAGGAAGGCAACAGTTATGATTCATCAGCCCAGATTTCCTGGGCTCCAACACAAGCGCTTAAGTTAAAGTATGGGTACTGGTTCAAAATCTTACTCAATTAGAAGTCGAAGTATCTAGCTAAAAATACATTTGAGTAAAAGTCAAAAAGTTTCTACTTTTAAATGTACTCAAGCATTATAAAGTAAAACGTGTTATTTAGTTTTAGAATTGTCTATCCATTGCAATAATAAAAAAGCTTAAAGGACACTTTTTTGCATTAAAATTACTAGCCAATGGTAACACCACAAAAGCCAATTGTGACATCACTAAAGCCAATTTTGACTTCACAAAAGCCAATCATAACATCACTAAAGACAATTGTGACACCACGAAACCAATTCAGTATCGCACATCCTAAGGTTGTTGTCAAAGAGTTGAAAAGGATTTTTTAAATTGGCACTGTGGTTACTGTCTACTGGAAGCTTGTTAGCATTGTGTATCAATGCTAGTGGAAACTAATGGGTTCAGCTAGCCAGTATTTCCTAAACCAGATACTGGCTAGTTGACCTTTAACCTGTACAGATTAAATATGGTTGAACACACTGCATGCAACAGGTGAGTCGTTGGTTTGCAGCCATAGCCACAGCCCACGGGCTAGCAAGCAAGCTAGCTAATTCTCAGCCAGTCATGTAGCAATAAAACCAGCAGGGTGAGATACTCCTCCCTACTAACAACAGCAACATCTCAAGCACCCGAAGGTGGCAATTACCTAAACAGTACACCTTTAGCAGTATTAGCATCCCACTCAGACAACAGCAGTCTGCTTTTTGTTGTTAATGGTCAGATATGCAAAATACTTTAAGAGGCTCAGGCTGATGTATGTAATGTTGGTGTATACATACATTGTGTGCATCATCACAAGCTCAGGTTTCCATTGAAACTAAGTCATATTTACTTGACCATTAAGCAGTGTGTAAGTGTGTGTGTGTGTGTGTGTGTGTGTGTGTGTGTGTGTGCAGGGTGTTTATTTTCCATGTTTTTCAGAGTGGTGTGCCATGAGATTCTGTGAATTTGGAAGATGTGCCACAGATCGAAAAAGGTTGGAAAAACTGTTTTAGATGGTACAATATAAATTAAGCTGGTCTCGACTGCCGCTTTCCATTTGTGCGTTCATGTGGAGAGTTCAGCACATAGAGGGCCATCCCAAAGCAATTAGTGGGGAGTGGGAGTGGGCTATAAAACCCCCAACAGCGAGTGTACATCAATGCAGACATACGACACTCAGCACAGTAGCAGGTAGCCAGAATACAATATTATTGTACTTAACTTGAAGTGTAGGAGCTACATAGCTAACTTTTAATAGCTGTCAAAGCTGACTATGTTGTTACCATATATCAGTTAATTCACTTGTCTATTGATGTAATAGTGGATTGATCTTACATATAATGGAAAAAAAAATTCTACTCTGTTATCAATGAGTAACTCACCTTTTCTGTAACACTTACATGTCTGTAAACAGAAATCCCAAAACACAGAGCAGTAAATCATTTATTTCCTTTCCGTTTTGTGACCACCCTCCCCTGCCCCAATTAATAATTCCTACATTCTGCTCTGCTGTTTGTTGTCTCCTATATATCTTTGGTACTCTCTCAGTTTCTCTTTTTTCATTTCTCTTGTCTTTTTCTCGCTCTCTCACTCCTCAGAGTTGAGCGACTTGTCAAAACTCACACTGCACAACTCAAAACTTTTCAATCATGTGTAATCACAGTGTAATAGTGGTGACATACACCCAAATTTACATCAGAGCATTTGTTTCTTTGACCCATGCAGTTTATACTTGTCCATCCGGAAGGTGACGAATACATGCCATTTGTTTAAATTGTTTTTTTCCCTGCTTTAATGTTCAGTAACAAGTGACAGGCAACACAAATTCTAGAAATTTCAATAACAGAAACAATGAACAATCTGTAGCGGCTATAAAATACACATGAAAAAGAAGAATTACAAGAAAGAATACAATTCTATACATTCACTCACAGATTCAGGTAAAATTATTTCAAATACTGATTATTCCCAATAAGACATCCTAGAGCCTAAATTATTTTTTTCCATGAGGTCAGACATTGCCAACTCCATTGAAACTCCTCACGCTTTATGACAAATTGTTAAATAACTGAATATAAAAAAGAGACAAAAACCACCGACCCACATTGTTATGTCCCATTAGATCCTGCTAGTTTTCACATCACAGAGTTATAATTGGCTCAGGGTTTTCTTCATCTGCATTCTCTATCAGTTTATTGGTGTCCACCACGTCGGGCTGGGATCGCTCACCGTCGAAGTAGAGTGGGTTGTCAAAGGGCCGGGGTAAGGGACGACCAGACTTCTTGTAGAGGAAGAATGCAACAACTGCCAGGATGGAAATTACCATAATGACCAGCACAACTGCCAAACTTGTGTGGATACGCTGACGGGCATTCAATACTAGAGGTGCTGCAAAGTTTAAATAAGTAGATGATGATCAGTCAGTTAGCAACACTAAATTAAAAACAATTCAGAGAGAAATGGCTGTTTGCTAAGTTTTTTTTCGATATCCACATGGTTTTTGATGACTCTAAATGTTGAATCTAATATTTGACTACAGGAGATGAAGAGCTAGCTTACCAGCTGTTGGTGATACAACTTGCGCTATCACTGTTGGGAAAGAAGAAGGCAAATGTAATTAGATAAATAGCTTTTAATAAGCAAAATAATTGCATGATTTCATTGCCGATTTACAACAATTTTTTTTACATTACACCTGTTACCCATTACTATTATTACAAAAAGATTACAAGTTCAATCTGACGTGGTCTGATTGGCTCACCTTTGGGTGTCTTGCAGATGTATCCCCTATCATGCCAACGACGGCCTGTGCTCCATTTCCCATCTGAGGACAAAATCTGTCCATAAGTGTCAGAATCAGGCTCGTCTTCACTCCAGTTATTGTAGTCCATGACTGTTTTGTCCAGCCACGACCACTTCCCTGGGGACAAACACAAATTCAGTATATCTTTTATATTTTATTCATATGTAGCTACACTATATATGTTGTCTGTTCTGGATGAAAAGAGATTTTTTTTGTTGATTTAATCATGCATGTCTTTTATGAAAGTGTGAAAGGAAGCCATATCTATCACAACTTTGCAGTGTTCAAATAAAGAATTGAAAAGAACAAAAAAATCTGCCACACTTGCAACAATAAATGAAAAAGAAATAGTTTTTTCAGATAACATTACATTTATATATACATTTTATACATTTGCTGTTCACCAAGTGTAGCCATTTTTTTCCTGTCCAATTTACATATTAATTCTGTCAGGTAATTATTTGTATGACTAATTTGTTTCAATGCTTTGGTTTATTAATGAAATGTATTCATTTATTGTGTAGCTGAAAAAATAGCGTACAACTGTACCTTTGTGAGTTTTGAACAGGCCGATCCAGAATGATACTTGGCCATCCTGATACGTTTCCACATTGCTCTTAATGAAGTTTTGTTCGGAGGGATCTTCAATGCTGGTTAGGATTCCACCTTCACAACACAGATAGTCAGTTCTTCATGAAAGCTAAACTAAACATGATTAACTGCTTTTAAGCTGCACTAGGCAACTTTCTATGTCGGTGACCCCAAATGGAGTTTGAAAAATAAAGGACTACACCAACTTTTGGGAAATTGGCTTGTTGATCAACTTACCTTTTACATGTTACAATAGGAGTACCACCAAAAGCATCTTGTGTCTGGTAGATATCTCTGTCCTGTGCACATGCTAACATGTTAGCATACAAGTCAAGTACCCATAGCCAACTAGCATAATCTATGGTAAGACGAGAGACCTTTAGTTAACCTTCATTCACTAAAAAAGTTGAATTCCAATGAACCAGTTTTCCAAAAAGTCAGTGTAGTCCTTTAATTACCCAGGAATCATGTCACATGACGTCAGTAAACTGCACACTGCAAACTGTTTACCAACCCAACCAGTGACCGAGGGTATCACTTACTATGGGAAGTTCTTCTCTATTACAGACCCATTTAGACTAGTTTTCTGTTAAGTTTTTACATAAAAATATTGCCTAGTGCAGCTTTAAACTTACATTTAACCATTATGGTGAAACCTTACCATGTCTTACACAGCTAGAAGCTGCATCTGCCCATTCAATTTCGTCTGTGATGAAGAGATAACAATGACCCTTAAATGGTATCCAGGCATAATTCTGGTGTCTATACTCTACCTCCTCCTCTTCAGGGCAAACTCCAGGGAATTGGGTTGACTCTGTTGGTGGCACATCTGTGAGTGAGAGAGACAGTGATGACATAAGCTTTGGGATCCACTAAATAGATCTTGTTCTGAGGTCTAATGCAGTGAACTGATCACCTTTTTTATGCTGTGATACTAGATCGTAGTAGTATCACAAGTAAACTATGCCACATCAGGTAAAAGCCTAGAATTCATATAATTCACAGTATTGAGGAACAATTAACCTATGACTTCTGAATGTTACATTATTGCTAAAGATAAAGACAATACATATTCTGTATATTCACTTAAACATGAATGTTGTCATTTAGCATGACTGATTTCTTCATTGATTTGAAATTACAATAATTGTCATACCTGTAGATTGCATACAAGCAGCGTTCATGGTCTGATTGCAGAAAGTAGTCTTCCATGTTCCATCCACATCCAGGTACACACAAGGTCGGTCTCTACTTGGTTCACCGGCGTACCAATTGGAAAGGCTCATGTGCCACCCATCAACATACCTGAAATAACCGCCAGTCTGAAAGCATGGATGGATCGAAATAAATCTACAGAATATAAAGTACCTGCTTCAAACTCTGATCAGCAACATAATTCAGCGTAAAAATTCAATTTCAGTATTGTAACCTATTTGTTTCTATTCACATTTGCATTACTTTGCCACAAAAATCCAATGACTACATTGTGAAGTCAATGAGTTATTCCATTTCACAGACTGTAATCTGAATATTTTCATAATTTCTGACTAATCCAACAGGTAACTGTGATATTTTGAATGTCTATGTAATCTGATATCTGTATTTGTACAGCAAATATATTGCCTGGTCCCAACCAGACGTTTTGACCCTGAGACCCTAGTAAATAGTTTCTTATAGTTAGCATTTTAAAAAATAACAGATCACTGTATTTCCTTTGCTTGTAAGCAGTTACTCCACAACCCTGTGTGTAATGATCTCTCTTGTAATGCTTGGGTCCTGTGGATAATTAGCCAGAGAAGAAGATCAACACTACCACATTTCATGTTATATGGATAAATGCTTAGTTGTACGAGATGAGATGCTTCCAGCCATGTACCTCCATTTTGTTCAGTCCAATCCACAGAGGAGCCTGGAGGTTCATAGCCTGCAGCTCAACATAGGCCTGTGTCCACTCATTTCGCAGACTAGCCAGTTGGGCAGCATCAGCTTCACAATGCTTTTTGGCTTCATTCCAGGTCATATTTTGAGTCACAATCTTGATGGAGTCATTAGCCACCTTGACAAAGGAGTCAGGAGTTGTTGATTCTGGTGAGACTGGGATATTTGGGTCTGTTGAGGGCAAGAGGGAAATAAGATGAGAGGTGGTTTTAATTTTTCATTAAAATGTTTGTCAGGAGCACTGTGGCATCATAATAGTTCATAGAAACATATGGCAGACAATGTACTGTCTGCCCTAACTAGTTTCACATCTTCATTTACTATTGTTGGAACATTGACTCAACTTACAATTAAAAATACATAGGAAAATATAGAATTGATTGCAATACAGGACAGCCACACAAAATTAGTAGGTGCTATAGTTCAACTAGTATTGTTGAGCAATACTAGTTATACTGCAGCAGATTCTTCTTGGCTATAGTTCAGATAGGGACGTCTATCCAAGATTGAACATCCCACACAACACTAGGACAAACTGAATTAAGGCCTTGAATGGATACAATTAAGATGCAGTGAAGAGAGAGGTAGCAGATTCTTCTTGGCTATAGTTCAGATAGGGACGTCCATCCAAGATTGAACATCCCACACAACACTAGGACAAACTGAATTAATTAAGGCCTTGAATGGATACAATTAAGATGTAGTGAAGAGAGAGGTGGGATAACCTATAACCCAGAGTTAAGCCCCAGACAAAACAGACGTGGAGTGGACTTGTGGTAATGAACTGGAGTGAACACACCAGCTGCAGCACATGGCTCCAGAGTTTGATAGTGCTTACTGCAATGAATTGGACTGTGCAAAGTTTTTGTTTTATATTCCATGGCTGATTTTAAAGAACAGGTCTCATTGTGTGTTACTCAGCATCAAAGTTTTGATGCACACATGGACAGTGTCAGAAAAAGAGAAAGACACCAGCTGGACTCATAACTCATAAAAAATCCACTCCATGGGGCGTCCTGATGGCTCAGCAGTCTAAGGCGCATACCATGTAACCACAACATCCTCAAATCCTTCCTGTTTCTCTCTACTTGACTGCCTAATAAAGGTAAAAATGCCCAAAAAAACTAAATCCATTGGCTTTGGAATTTACTGTGACATTTTTCTTAGTAAACAAAGCTTCAGCCATTTCCATAATGCAATAATACTTAGACAATATTACATCTTTCTTGTCTACTGCAATCATTTCTAGAAAAAGAAAGGGCAGAGGATGAGCTCACCAACATTTCGAAGACAGACATATCCATTGGTGTCATTGCAGGACTTAATTATCCATTTCCCAATCCCAAGGGAAGGATTGCTGTTCATCACAACACAATGTTCCTGGTGAAGGTTAGAGAATGGTTGGGACAATGAGGAGCATACTGACAGCATACAATGTGAATTGAGGGGACCGTGATACATTTTATGGCGACAGATACAGTATGTCTGTCATAGGACAGTTTCGTCTGTTGTATTGTAAATAGTCATTCTTTCTCAGAAGAAATGACCATAGAAAATGTATTAAAGAACATAGCAAAAAGAAAGAAAAAAACTAAAATAAGACTCAGGTTGAAAATAACCAGAATTATCCTTTAATGCTTTGGCCAGGTGAGCTGACATAGTTTAAGTCCAAAGAAGACTTCCTTTGCTAGCACTTTGTGCTACTGTGTAAAGGAATTAATTTTCTGCATTCAAGAATGATTTCAAGTCTGTTTTACTGTGTAATGTTGTTACACAGGTTTCAGTATTACTACAGATAAAAGTTTAAAATAATTTGTTTACCCAGTTGACATTGGTCTATTAAAGCAGACGGTGTTATAATTCATGTTATTGTAATACATACAATTATTAAATAATAAATACAATAGTTCAATAAATCTTGAGACAAACTGTTCCCCTATTATGTTGCCATGACTACCAACTGACAACATTACCAAGTTACATCTTAGCCACGGATCCTGGAATTTCACTTTTCCAGTTGTCATAACAACATTGTGCTGTAATTTCAAGAGTTGGGGCATCAGAATGATAATTTATAGTGCTCTCTGGTTTATAGCTTGGGGAGAGAACTCTTCATAATGACAAATACTGTTCTAGGTCAATAAATATATGGAGTGGTATTCCACGTTATGTTACCTCATTCCATCTTTTATAGAAAGATCCAGGACGATGGTGTGTTTTCTACAGTGGAGAAGCACAGTGTCAATTTTTTGTTATGAACAACACACTAAAAGAACGTATGAATAAATACTGAAGATAGATTTTGTCCACTTACAGCATAGCCCCAGTTGGTGTATTGCCTTGGTCGCCCATCAGTCCAGTAAAATTCATCGTCTCGCAAACTATTCAAACCAGTCCAAAGGTCTGTCGTAGCTGCCTCAGCCATTCGGGTGGTCAAAAACACTGAAAATTTAACGTATGAGGTTCACACACAATTCACCAGAATGTTCTTTTTCCAGTTGTAGCTAAATGTGTTTGAAATACAAGTGTTGCTTATCACTTTTAACAATTGATGATTCTAATTTACCATAGCTTTTCTCTGGAAGGACTTCAAGATAACTGCTATTATGTATTATGTAGAAAACAAATAGAACAAACCTTGCACACGTCTTGAAAGAATAGAGACTAGATTTCCTCCCATTGCATTGCATTGCCTCCTTGCTTCACTCCATATATCCTTCCGACTATTAATGATCCTGTAACACTATAGGCAAGAAATGATACGTTGAGTTTCAACTCCTGAAACATATACCAAACACAACCACAAAAACATTGTCTTAATGAAGTTAAAGAAAGACTGAAAGCAGTCTAAAAACAGTGGTAGATAAGGCTTTGCACACTGAAGATCTACTCTTAAGGTCTTCCCATCCCTTTCAACTACTTTGAAGGTTAACAGTAACCTCTGACCTTTGAGTCAAATCTTGACCAGTTGAGTGGGCAGCCACCTTTAGGAGGCACTGTGGGGGCTGCAGTGGTGTTGACGGGTGATGAGCCACTACGTTTACAAATGAAAGAGTGCTCCCACCCACAATTATAATCACGCCAGAATCCTGCAAGCACATTAGAGATTTAAGGTCCAATATTTCATTCAATGCAATGTACATTTACAAACAGCATATTTGAACATCTAATCCAGGGTTAATAATTGTTTATATTTGTTGCATGCATGTATGCCAGTGAAGACCATTATTTAGTTTACTCACCCGTATAATGAGCCATGACGACACAATTCTCATCGTTATTCTTAAAATCAGGCTGATCTTCGTCCCACATTTGATACGCCACCGGTGAATCATCTATCCACCTTGGTGCAACACAGACAAATCAGTTGACATTTTGTCACAAAAACATCTTACTTTGCAAATGATCCTCTCTTGATGGTAACCTACAAGTGAACAAATCTTTAAGTAGCTTATGAAGTCTAACTGAGGCATTAAAATAGATTAGAAAGGTTTGAGTTGAATGTTGTGAGTTGGGTAAGTACTCTCTGGGTGAGCAATCAATGATTGTGACTGCATCCAATTAAATTGTATTCAAAAAATAATGGGGCATTTGAAATACAGTGCCCTTTAAAAATATTACCACCCTTGGCTTTCATAGCTATCTAAATTAGGGGAAATAATGAACCACATTTCGCACTCCAAAAATGTAAAAAAAAAAAAAAAAAGGAAAACGATATACATACATAAATAAGATACATAACATTTACAAGTCTTAAGCCCAAGCAAGGTGTGCTGATACTTTGATTTCTCACACTAGTCTATCTTTTTTGGAGATTAACTGTGTTATATGTCACATTTTTATTTAATTCATACTCACCCAAATGTCCCATCAAGATCAACTGTCAGACCTATGTAATAAGATGCATAGCTTCTGGATATCTGTAGACACACATACACACACACACACACACACACACATACACATGACTGTAAATTATGTTTCAATAAGCCCTAAACTTGAATGCCATGACTGTTGAGCAATGCAAGTAATGTACCATAAATGTTACTGCCTACCTGTTTCCATAAAAAGACATTTTCAGCTTCACTGTTGATAACTACCAAGTCTCCGTGCCTCTGTTTACAGTAGTGACGAGCATCTTCCATGGCCATTCGCCTCGAATTAACAAAATACTGATTCCCTCGCCACTCAAGCCAGCCATCAGCAGTAACATTATAGCCTTTATTTTAGAAAAATGTATAAGTTAGGACTTTACATAACTTTTATCGATTTTCAGTTGTTTACTTCTGTGTATTAATTTGTTTTATTATGCATTCTTTTACTAATTATTACTAATTACTAATTATTTTTGTGTAATTCTTTGTATGTCTTACACCTCAAACAAAGATCAGGTGACATGTATTCAAAATGAAGATGTCCTGGGGCCTCATTTATAAAACTTTGCGTAGATTCCATCCTAAAACATTGCGTACGCACAAACCTCAGAATCTACTAACGCAAGAAAATATTCAGATCTATAAAACCGTGCGGCGCACACCTGTACGCAGTCTTCTCTTTATAAATACCCACCTGCGGTGAATTGTGCGCTCGTGTACTCCTCCCAGTGTCCTCCCACTACTCCTCCCAGTGTCGTCCCACAATCATCCATAAATGGTCAATGCTAAATAGGTCATGAATATGCCGACGTTGTTAAGTAGCCTTTGATGGACTATCAATGAGGGAAAGACGGAGAGACGGCAACTGCAAGAAAGGCGAAATTTGCGGAGTGCGAGATCGAGGTCCTCATCACTGAGGTTGAGCGCCGTAAAGGTGAACTGTTTGGGGGCTCAGTAGAGGCATCTGTGCCACATTGTGGAGAACAGCACAAGCCCTAATAATCCGGCACACCTTAATAAAAATAAACTTTAGTTTAAGTTACAAAGTGCTTTAGAAGACAAAATAAAAATAGTAGACAAACTGACGATTAACAAAATGATAAAAACAATTAAAAAATTATTAAGTTAAGTTATTAAGTTATACAACATTGAGCATAAGGAGCTACATATGAGAGAGTAAACTATGCTTAGCCCCTCAGTTGTATTTTTGCCCCCTCAGTTTAAGCTTTATGTATCTATAGAAAAATATTTCCATAGGTGTATGCTAGGGCGTCCATAGTAGCCCACTGAAACGGAGATGAGGAGATCGATAGACAGACAGACACGTCACTTAGTTCGGTTTCTCAGCCTGCTTGCTTTTCGTGGTGGTAAATACATTCCCCCCATTGTGGAGAGAGAGAGAGAGAGAGAGAGAGAGAGATGCAAGCCGCAAACTGCTGTTTCTACGCGCCTCCCCCTGCTGATTTTGACAGAGAATCGTTATCGTTCATAAATTCTCTGCAGTGGTCGGTTCTTATGTGAGTCTCTGATTAATAAATGTATTCTTTGATTTTGAACAGTAGCCTCATGTTGTTGTTATTTAGCCTTTCTGAGGCTGTTGCATGGTTAAATCACTGACTTTTATTTTATGAAAAATTGCCCCTTCAGTCACTTCATCCTGGCGCCGGCCCGGTAAAATAATCAATAAAATAAGAGTTAAGAGAATGCCTTTGTATAAAAATAGGTTTTAAGTAGTGGCTTAACAGATACAACAGACCACAATTCCTGTGAAAGCACACTTATAAAACTATGTTTTTAAGAGGACTGAGCTTTATTTTGTGATCTCCCCATCGGTCGTCGCTGATTCCCGTGTCTGAAAAACTTTGCGGTGAGCTCTACGCATGGGTGAAAGGATGCGTAGAACTGCGCACCTTTTACCGCATAGAATTGTTCTATAAATCCCGACGTTTGCGGTAAAATATGCGTACGCACATTTCACCCCCGCGTAGCAACCTTTATAAATGAGGCCCCTGGACCCATTATTGTAACTTACTTTGGCTAAAACCAAATGCCTAAAATATAAAAGTACATCTATATATGTCATATAATGGCAACTTACTGGCAGTGTTATTTGGAGGTGGATTTGGAGTCACTCCTGTAAGGGCACAGACAAATAGCAATTACACTCAGAACCAAAGGCAACCCACACTGAGCATAAACCTCAACTCAAACCTCACAAAAACATTAGCTTGACTTGAAGCTTTGCAGCTAGATAACTAACCTTCAATAGCTGTCAGAGCTGTCAGCTGTTAGCACCATATCGGCACAACTGTCAGTCATGTCAGAGGCAGTAGCAGATTGCCCTTACATTTTATACAACACTGACATGTCTGCAATCTGAGGGAAATCCAGAAACACCCAGGAGTACATTGTTTCTTCATCATCTGCTGTGTTATGTTGCATCTCTCCCTCTATTATTAATAATTCCTCTATTTTGCTTCGCTCTTTGTTGTTTCTCAAATCTCTTTGGTTTTCTCTCACATTTTCTATTTCTATTCCTCTCTCACTAAACTCAGTTTTTCCAAGTTGAGCGGCTTGTCAATGCTCACACTGTCATTCAAATTCAGGTGGGAACCTATGTAACTATGAATGTGAAGCAAGTAAGTGTTGAAAAAGAGCAAGCATGCTCAGTCAACTTTGCCTGGATAAAGTTTAAAAACGAATTACATATAAGAACATCATGCCTTGACGAGTTCCTGAACCTGCCGCGACCAAACAAGACAAAGACGTGGATTCAGTCTGTACCTGCACGGATCTGACACAGCCAGTCATTGTAACTCTCACAGTGCAAATCGTTCCAAGACCCGCTTTCATCCCAGTTACTTATGTGGTATTCAGCACAAGATTCCACATTATTTTTATTGTTTGGCTCTCCCTCTTGCCAGTGTTGGAAATTTAGCTGTGCACAAAAATTGTACAAACATAATGTTAATTAGTTAGTAATTCATTAATTATTATTAGGCTTCGATAACCAAACTAATAACATATGATTCAACTGTATGATGTAAAATGTAGAAAAGGTTAACTCACTGGGGATCCATCGCTCCATACATAACCGGTGATTGGGTCAGGGGCGCTAAGGCCAATCCAGGCTTTTCCATGGCTACAGTGTGCAAAATAAGATGGCATTATTAGAATACTGAATGTATATATGTCTGTCTGTTTCATGTCTTGCACTGTTCCCTTGCACTAAATGTAAGGCACTCATGCCCCTGTATCATCTGTGCTTGTATGTTACAGCATTTGCTCACATGTCCCTGCACCAATGTAACCAATATTTAACCAGCAACCAGCAATTCCTTTACTGTGCTTAGTGTATGAAATAATTGCTATTGTTATTGCATTTTGATTCTCATGCAACACTGCAAAAACATTCCAAAAGGGAAAATGTGTTCACTACGCATTTCAGCATAGAAACAACTCCCAACAACAACTACATACATAATAACCATATTAGATAAAATTGCCTATTTTGTGTGTCAGCTAGATATAACTGTTTGATGTTTGAAAGTTTGAAGGACTTCATTACCCAGAAATCATGTAATGTGACTTCAGTAAATTGCCCACTACTGAGATGTAAATTTGCTGCTTATTAAAAAAAATGGCTATACCTAACACCTGAAATTTGTGAAAATATGACAAATTTACGGCATCTCATCCTAATTGAGGAGAATGGAACTCTGTTCTCTGTTGCAGCGCCAATTTGTGATTTACAGTTAGAAGACTTCAAGTCCAAACTTTATTTAAACTGGTCATACCTTCCAACTCTTAGCTCAGCAGCACTGTGAATGCTGAGCAGATCTCCTCCAATGGCCCTGCAGTATTCCCTGGACTCAAACCATGTTTTCTCACCTGAACGTGGTCCTGTAAAGAACTGTAAAACAAAAGAAGAAGGTGCAGCCCTCAGCTTAGTAGGGTCACTTCACTCTGTGCTCTGATCATTTAGTTTATAACTCCCAAAATACAGCCAAATATACTGTATTTGCACTGTGTGCAGTTAGTCTATTTTTCAATACACTGTTTGTGCATGAGCACAAGCGTGTAGACATGTATATTTTTGTAGATGATAATGGATAACATATATTTCAACTGTGTTCAGCAGAGTTCAACCTCTATTTCTTGTAGCTTTACCTTAGCGCAGAAGCTCCTTGATCCCACAGGAGTCCAGCCCTCAACACAGCTGGGAGGGGAATGAGTTGGTGGGGCAGGAGTTATAACTGCCCCCTCGGCCAGGTGCTTGCAGATGTATTTCTCCTTATTGGTGCAGGGCAGCACATCCCACAGTCCAGCAAAAATCCCAGTTGTCATGGCAACACAGCCCTGCTGGTGACCTTGTATTGTTGAGGGAACAATTGTAAAATGTAAATTGTAAAGGCTCTGTTTATACAATATCTTATGAATGGAATTTCTTCATACCTGGCATTTCAGCATTCCAATGAGTAAAGCTCACTGAGTTTGCGTTGTTCCACACAAAGTCATCAATGTTTTTCTGGTTTGAGAGTCCTAGCCAGAAGTGTTTCTCTGGTCTCAACCCCACCAAGCTGACAAGGAAGGCATTATCCACCCTGGAAATATTCATAGTACATAGCATTACTGGTCACATTGAACCATCCTTTCAAAAATATAAAAAATAGTGTAATCACAATGTCAAAATTCTGTTTGTAAATCTCAGTAAATCCTAATTCCTTTAAACTTGAGGTCTTGAGTTCTGGTAATTGATCAAAAATGTTTGAAATAAAAATAAGTGTTCTTACCCATTTGAAACATCAACCAAGTAAGAGTCTGAGCTTTTGCATTCATCTTTGGCTTCATCAAATGTCTTTGTCTCTGGCCCTACAAAGTAACAGTAGGAGCCATGCCTTTTCCAGCCCTGGAATGTAGGAAAACACAAGCATGACCAGACTTTCTAGTAATTACTGATTAGAACTGATTAGAGTTCTACTTCAAAATGCTACATCTCCATTTTGTTAAATAAACATCATTACCTGGAATTCATTATAGTTCATAGTTCATTATGTTTAAACAAAGATTATAGTTTTTATAAGTTTTTATAAGTGTCATCATTTTGTCAACCAATGACTTACCAAGGAATTACTTACAGTGCCATTGGTTATTTTTATTTTGTGAGTAATTTTGTGTCACTTTTTTCAGAGGGTGGACATTTTACTTTGGAATGATATGCTTAGTTTGGAACATCTGTGAGATGCATAGCTCATGTAATATTGATCAAATTGAACCACAAGGTCAAACTTGATGCCTAAATCATGCACTGATAAACCAGAAGCAGATGTGGTTATTTTCTACATATACAAGAAGTAAATTTCACTCACAGGCTTGCAGCCTACATTCAGCTCCACCTCATCTCCAGAAGGTTTGGAGGCACTCATCTTCATACAGATAAAGCCATGTTTCTCCTCACACGGTCGGTCAGCCCAATTCGCTTTCTGCAAGAGGAAAGTACCATAAAATGCTTGTATATGTGAAGATTGGATATACTGGATGGACATGCTACAGTCAATGTATGTTAAAGCCCCGCACCATGGGGGATCGGGCCTTCTGCTTGACTGCACCCCGCCTCTGGAACTCCCTCCCTGACCACCTGAGGGCACCACAGAACCTGGGTGCTTTTAAATCAGGCCTAAAAACCTCCATTTTTAACACGGCCTTCTCATCACATTTTTTAACTGTGTTCATTTTATGTGTCTCATTACTTTTTTTTCTGTTAGCACTTTGATTTTCTTTTAATGAAAAGTGTGGTACAAATACAATGTATTATTATTGAAATAATAATTATAATAATAATTTGATTGTAGTTACTTGCTGGTAAAGCGGTTGATTATTTGTCATTGGGAAAATGAATGGGATTTTCTGGGGAATGAATACAACCAGGCGTGCTAGCTGTCTCTTCACCTACCAGTGGGTGTATGACGTGTGCAGATATATACAAGTAGTTTATATGTGCACCATATTGACGTGGTGCTCCCTACCTCTCCCCTGATCAGAACACAGTCATCTTGGATAGTAGAGACGCTAGGCTTCCCAAACTCCCAGCTGGTGAAGGTGACAGTAGAGTGGTCGCTCCAGTCAAACAGCCCCTCTGTCTTCCTGTCATTCAGTCCAATCCACAGCTCATCATTGGTTGCTGCAGACATGGACGGAGGAAAATGCACATTGTTCATTTGTTGGTATGTGCATAGTGAATGACAGACATTTGCACACTCTTCATGTATGAGTTTTATACTGAATTATTGGAACCATCAGCAGAAATCTGTAATCTATCAGTAGCTTTTGTAGTGTGAATTGTATTTTAGCGTCATTAACTTTACTTTTTTTTTATCTTAAAACAGTTCAGCATGGTTTTCTAAGGCTTTGGGTGCGGTGCTCTCTTCCTATTCAGTTGGTGAATTCTTTGGATCTCATCTTGAATACAGAAAAATATTTACAGTACTTTTAAATAAATTATAAATTACAAACACATAACACCCTCCTATGACCCAAAAATCAGCATCATCTTGTGAGGAAGTTGGAACTGTGATAATATCTACTTTTGTCTACTTTCTTCATGTACCGTATCCAAGTTGAGAGGTGACAAAGCTTTGGTCCTCTACATTGTGGATGCTAGCCAGATCCCCTCCTTCCTTACGACATTCACTCTGAGCCTCAGACCATGTTTTCTGAGCACGATGAAGATGGAAGCAGTGACCATTGTAGGGGATCCAAGGGCTTGAACAAAACCCTGTTTCAACTGATCATAAAAAGAATGGAGAAATGAGATCTGATGAGACTGGTATCATATTGTGAAAGTGTTATACCAAGAAACAATACAATAACATAGTAAACAGAGGAGGGTAGATATGAACATATGTTCCTCATTCAATTAAATGCTAATTGTTTGGGAAAGGGAACTACAACAGTCGTTAGCTAGTTATCTGGTAGTTTGACATGATTAGCTAACATTAACAACTCTAATAATTATTCAATGCAATGCTATGAAAATCTTAATAATTTGAATGTACAACACAGTCAGGAGATCAAGCTCTAGCAACAAAATATGTTTATAGACGAGCGATAAAGCATGTAATGTGTCAGTGCTGTAGTCCACTTTCCCTGATAATTAGCTTTTTGTTAGCAAAAATCTTATACTAAATATTAAAAGTAACTAAAAGATGAAAATTCACAAAGGTGATGCTAGTGGATGTCTTTTAACCCCTGGAGTGGACCTCTGTCCATGCATCACAACCCTTATTTTTGATATTTTTTTCGAAAATCCTATTTATATTCTCCATTGGGATTTTGGACTACACACCAAATGGCGGAGATGCTAATCTTTGGAATAGAAAATAACGACTTCTGCTTCGGCTCTCTACAGAATAGAATAGAATAGAATAGAATAGAATACATCTTTTCTGTACCATGAACAGGAGGTGGCAAGGTCCCTTCTTTGTAGCAGATGTACCCCAATTTCTTGGAGCAGGGTGAACTTTGCCAGTAGTACTGCACTCTAGAATCAACAAGTGCACAGTTGTTTCCTGGATCAGGAAGTGGATGCCCTGAAACAAGATGATGACTTAACTTGAGGTTTCTGCTTTACAAGATCAAGAACAGCTCCGTGTCAGTTAACAGATGTGCCCCAGAGTCATCAAATTTACACAAAATTCACTTCTAAAATGTTGTCTCACTAAATCAAATACTGCACCTTTTACCATTGTTTAATTAGGCAAACTGACAAAGAACAAAGAAAGCATTGCTTTCAAACAATCAATTAAACATTATTTATATTAGCAAATTGATATTTTTTAAAAGATTAAAATCTAAAGTTACTCTTAAATTTCTTAATTGCTTATTAGCCATAAGTGACAGAGAGTCTTAAGTAAACAGAGATGTTGTAATCCTGGCATCTCTCCTGTTTCTAATTTTGCCCCATCCCAAAATGCTCCTCACCCCTGCAGGTATTGAACCCACAAATAGTGACCTTTAGATCCCAAGTTCACTATACTAAACTCAAGGCTAATGTTACACCAAACAAGAATGTGAAAAGTAAGCTAGTGATGTATTTGTAATGTGCTGGAAAGAAAACTTACCAGAATCCCATCTCAGATAACGGAAGGGCCTCCCATCAATCCACTGCCAGCCATGTTCCTGGTCCAGGATCAGTCCAATCCAAAGGTGATGGTTCTCTGCACTCAATAGTGCTGTGTGTGTGAGTGTGTGTGTGTGGGGAGGGATGAAAGAGACAGGAAAAAGGAAAATGACAAATGAAATTGTTCCTGTCTTTGCTTTACACTGTGTGGTTGTTTGTAAAGCACAAAGTGTGATAATTGCACAAGAGAAAAGCATCCAGGCACACATTTTTGGATTTTAGCATTATTTTTGGAAATGTAGGTTAATCATTAAGTTCTGGAATTTCATTGCCCGCAAATTTTGCCTCCGTTAACGTTAATAACTCACATAAAATAATGTATTGACCCCTGCTATGTAATAATACCATTTAAATCCCTGAATGCAAAGATCAGTAATATTAATAACAGGACTAGGTGTCCTAGTGATGGCTGGGCCGTTCTGGCCACACCTTCAGGCGTGCGCACTTCAAAATGTTCCACTGCCAATAGGCTAGACCTCAGCGCAATGGATGCTGCTGTGTCTATGGCCCACCCCAATATTAAACAAATCTCCCATGATGTGTCTGTTGTTCCATGTTGGGCCTCCTTTACCAATACTCACTGACTGTATCAATACAAGCAGATATCCACAGTGATGCTGTACCTGTGACGTAAGCCTGTTCATGGGGATCGGTGATACTGAGCAGGGAGGCACCTTGTTGTTTGCAGCTGGCTTGAGCTTGAGGCCAATTCAGAGCTGACTGTCTGTTGATCTGGTAAAATGCTCCTGTTATGGGGTTTTTCCTCCAGTGTTCTGTGGCTGGGAAGAATACATACAGAAACATGGAAAAGCAAATTCTCATCAAATCTCAGTCATCAAAACCATTAATTAATCTCTCTAACCAAAAATGTCACCTTTCATACCTCTTTAAGTTGCATCAAAGAGTAATCAAATACACAGTTTTAGCCTGTCTCCACCCAGCAGATACTTTTGAAAGGGGGTGTGTCTGTAAAACCGGAGGCGGGAAGGTTTGCAGCTTTGACGCATCCGTTTGACAACATATTCATGATTTGCCTACTAGCTAGCTAGCATTACACAATAGAAAGTGATGCCAAATCTCAGGGCACTTTCACAGTTTTGAGTTGGAGGATTTCTCTCTATGTATACGCCCATCTCCAGTCAGGGGCATCCCAAAGTTTTTTTTTAATTTTTCTCAGCTCATATTACCCCTAAATCTTCAGTATTTCGTGACTGATCAGGGTGGAGCTGGCAGTGCAGTAGAGCTGAAAATTTCAATTGAAGGAGGGCAAGACATACTTTTATAAATAATTTTGACCCTGAATGAAGCCTGCTTAAATTATATCTGAAATGTTGAATCTATGTCCAGTTTTGATACGTTTCACCATATAGAAGTCATACAAATATGAGGTTAAAACTAGGTTAAAAGTTGAATATCTCTTTAAATATCAAAGATGTGGACTCGCTCTAAACTAGAGTTAGGTCCTGCATCAGAACAGCGCCCTATCTAATGGGTGCTCTGAAACTAAATTAAACTGACTGTTGGAAATGTGTGCTCTCAGCTACAATGATTACTTATATCCAAATAAGCTGCACAAGAATGCATGTCGTTTAAATATGCTTCCCACTCACTATTGTAAGGTTTACATCTTAAAATGACATCTTAAATACTCACAAGTAGTTGGGCAGTAGCCCCAGAGTTCATGATCGTATTTAGTTTCAATTGCACACCATAGACGCCTTGTTGAGGAGTCATATGTAGTGCAGTCTGCAAACCACCTGTCTTTGTACATGAAGGGAAACATGCAAGGCCTGCCAAAAGCATTTCCTTCAATGGTGTAAAGTTCTAAAAGGGAAAAAAGGGAAAAAATGTTGAGTGAAAACCTGTTTAATTGAACTGATAAGCCTCTATACGACAGTATACATTAAAATTTGTGTAAACTTCTGTTTACACACATGGCCTAAATCATACATTTGTACCATAGCACTGACTTGGTCCAGACACACACAGCCAAAATATAGTGATTGGGAATTTGATGTATCATTTTGATCAGTAGTAATTCACCTGAAGCTTTACAATGATTACGTTTCATGATTAAGTGGTCAGTAAATACCAGTGTACATAGGTGTCATTTACACTGGGGACGCTGGGGACATGTCCCCACCACTTTTCGAAATGGCCGATTTTGTCCCCATCACTTTTTAAAAGCATAATTTGTTAAAAATGTTCTGAAAAATAGCTTGCACCAAGAAATGTTAACTAACAAACGGAGTGGAGATTGGCAGGGGTGGTATTTGAGTTTAAATGTGTGAAATGTATGGATTAATGAGTGGAATTTTAAAAGAATGAATAAAAAATCAAATCAATCAATTTGAGTTTATTTTAAAATGAATATGGATAAATAAATAGAAATAATCTAATCCCTGCTCCAGTTTAATTCATGTTCTCACATATCGATATTTAAACCTTATGTTTAGAGTGAGTCATGATTGGTTGAACTTGACTCATGAACTCTTGTGAACTCTGTTTCTCTACCGTTAAAAGGTATGCAGCATCGAGACAACAAGGCAGTTTAACTTAACATCTAAAGGTAAGGTTGATTTATTATCTTTAGCTAACGTTGTTAACGTTATTCCTTCAGTTTTGTCATATTTTAGGGCAGTGATCTTGGATATTGTTATCGCTCGGCTGACTGACATGCACTGGTGCTTTCTACAGTAGATATTGTGATATTGGCACTGTTGGATTGACATGGTGTTGCAGTTGTGGAGGTGATGCATTATGAATGACTGTTACTGGTGCGGTCGCCGTTGTTTGATGCTGAGTATTTTCGTATTGTCGACTCGTATGTCCCCACCACGTTTCAACACAAAGTGACGCCCTTGCCAGTGTAAGCAGTACCAGATGTTTTCCAGCCTGCTCATCAGTTGGAGTCACAAAGCCAAACAGTATCTCAATTTACCGCCAATTTAAAGGAGAAGTGCTCCAATCATAACAAAATCAATTGTTCATTTGCACCACACTGGGTTAATGTCTACAATTGAAAAATGAAGATCCTCCAAAGTGTTTCATACTGTACCTCTGTATGTTCTTGTGCAAGCACCGCTGGATGTCCCTGAAATTGTGATGTGGTTATTTGGCCCTACTTCTTTGGAGAGAACTATTGCGTCTTCTGCTTGGAGGTTGATGTAAAGATCTTTGAGGCCTTTGAGGGCAAGCAGTGTTTCATTCTTGCATTCCCACTTTTGGAGTTCACTGTTTTCATCACAATCATAGAGGCTTATTTCACTGCCCACACTTTTCCCCTGGGCTCCCAGGCACTTCCTCAAGGAAGGAGAGAAAAGTCGGTCACCAGTTGTCCAGCGCACCTCATAGCAACGGGTTGATTTTTTCACCAAACAAAAGCCAGTGGCCTTGTTAGTGAGTGAGAATGGTGCATCTGTAGAGAAAGGGATGTTCAAGGAATCAATATAAAGACATTAGTAGAAAAATTCTACTTTCAACAGTCGAACATATGAAGGGATTCGTCCCATGTTATATGCCCATTTGAAGGAAAGTGGTTACTTGACATTCAGTAGTTCGAAAATATAAATGATTCAATCCTCAAAAAAATTTAATATTTTATAGCCAAAAGATGTAAAGTCTTATATTAAATGTGTTTTACAGCATGAATACAGACTTGTGATTTTGGAAGAAAAAAACGATTTGCATTATTATTATGTTCTTTTCTTCTGTAGCTCTTCTCTGTTTGAGTGTGATACAGTGCAGAGGAAACCAGAGCAGCCTTGGAGCAGCTTTCAATACAGTCTTTAGTGATGTGTAAGGTCTGTGTCTAGCCCAAAAGCCTTGTAGTGATGGGATATCAGATCCCACGGCGAAGTCAACATCAGAACCATTTCAATGACTGAGTACAGTAAAAGTACAGGAATTTATATTGGTCACATTGGTGCCAAGACATATTAACAACTTACAGTTTTAAAATACATACTGACATACATGGTACACAGGCAAAAGGCCCTCACTTAACACAATAAAGTTTGATGGTACCATACCATTTGAAGCCAAACACTGGCATGTTTGGATGAGCAGCACAAGAGCTGCAACAGTTATCCTCATGATCAGCATTCTTCTGACACCAGCAGGCATTGCCCATGCATTGCCAGCAGATGACTTATTGGTTATGAGCATGGCCATGAAAAGGAGGGAATCTTAATAGCACTGACATTTCCTGTCAGATTGGCACAATTCAACATTTTTCTTATGGGGGTGGGGCTAAAAAATTGCCCACCCTGACTTTTCTGTAAACTAAATGCTGATGCTGCTGAATGTGGCAATGGTATGGCTTTTCTTTTTTTTTGCAGATGCACATTAAGTGCAACACACGCATTGTTATGTGCATGCAAGCCACAAACAAACAAGATTACTATACAAGAAGAAAAAAGGAAATCCTGGTTTCATGGCACAAGTGGCCTCTTCAGTGTCAGCCAGCTAGGAGGAAGAATATGTGGAAGAGATGTTCCCAAAACATGACTCATCAGAGCTGAGGAAAGAGTGGACAGAGGTGATGGAGAGATCAAATAAGGTCACATATCAAATGTATGTTTTATATACGTTTATATATGGACTTAAGACTGCTGAGCCATATATTTTCCATTCAAAACTTGATTTTTATTAATTAACTCTCTGTCTGTCTATCTTGTCTTGGCTCCACATTTTGTAAAGCCAGACTGGAGCGCATCTGACTAACCAAACATGAATCATACAGGTTGGAGTGTTCTCTCAATAACTTTTTTGGCTTGATAAAGTATTGGACAATATTAGTAACAATGACTGCAAGTCTTTTATAGGGTTGTTGATCCAAACCAATGACGCAAGCATTACTTCGCCAGGTGTTGAGTTTTCTGGCTTTCAAAACTCACTTTTTGGCCCGTACTCTGTTTTGGAAGACAACAAAGAAGAATTTCAAGACACCAATCTCCTTCCCCTCTCATACTCACAACTGGCCAATGAGTATGAGAGGTAGAGTATGAGTGGAGAGTACTCTCCACTGAGTGAAAATGTGACTTTATTAGTTGTTTCAATTTTCCAAAGAATAAAGGGGATTTAAAGGTATCAGAGTAGAATCCTAGGAGGGGCAATGGGCATGCAAACAATCAGTCTGCAAGGCATCTGCAAAAATTCATCATTTTTACTGGAATATCTCTTCCAAGTCGATTTTGCCACTAGAGTTTGCATTATATAAATTAAAAAAGTGAGAATTATATTTCTGCTTCTCAATCCTTACCCTGACTGAGTGTGTGTACAACACTACAAAAGCATTTTAAGAGCTCACACATTCATGAAAACCTACATCCTTCAAGCCACTGGAATTGTCCAGTTAGAGTTAGTGTACATAAGACAAATTTTTTACACTAAAAAAGTAAAGTGATGGAGCTTGTACCAAGGAAATGTTATGATAGTAAGGATGCACAAGCTTTCATGTCAGGTTATTGGACTAGAGTAATAGCGCACAGTTGCTGATGAAGAGAACATCTTGTACACCCCCGAGTGTAGCAATACAATATCCTGTTATGGGGCGGAGGCATTTTGATCTTGTGGTCTGCTAACAGTTTGTCTTTATATGCATCATAGCATTCTGTAGTTTCACTTCCTATTTTATTTTTCTCTGTTATTTATTGCCATTTTCTCTTTGAACATGTAAAACATCACACTGTTTTAAACCTGTGTATCTGGTGATGCTATATGTATTATTTGTGAAATGTCTGAACATTCAGAAACATAACAAAAAATGACATGCCAGAAAAAAAACATTTATTTTGTAGGCTTTCCTTTTGTGTATGAGACATAAAGATTGTTTCATAGTGAGGCCTTTTGCTCCATCATACATCAACATTGGAACCACTTTTGGAAATACAAGAATAAACAGTCCCACAACAGCCTTTTTTTCATTTTTCTCAAAAATTGATTATGCCTATCTCATTTATTGGCCACATAATGTCTTAAAAAAATTTATATATATATTATTATTATTCAAGGCTTAGTGCTTGTTAAACTTCTGGATTGTGAAGATAGTAAGGAGGAAAGAGGTTCATGACTGAACTTTATTCGTCACATACACTTACATGAAGTGAAATTATTTTTCTGCACACCCCTGACTAGATACACACAACATATCACCACACACACATGCATTTTCAGGTCAGAGGGCAGTGTGCAGCCATTGAATGGCACGTCTGGAGCAGTTTTGGGGTTATGTGCCTTGCTCAAGGGCACTTCGGCAGTGTTGTGGGCACCGTAGCTGTGACACCAGTCATTTTTTCAATGACCAGCTCACAGCTGGAATACACCCCCATGGTGGTGCCGGGGATCGAACCAACGACCCTCCGGTGATGGGTCGGCCTCTCTAACCGCTAGGCCAACCTGCCGCCCAACTTGCCGCCTGTGCCACCCTATGTTGATTGACAGTTGATTAACAAACTTTAGCTTCCCTTTTCCACTGATTACAGTGTATGGATGAAGGAAATGTATTGTTCGAAAAAGAAAATGGTGCAGTAAATTGATTGTGAAAGACTTAAGTAAAGAGTATCTCAAGTAAAGAGTGGAATAACAGAGCATATTTGGGTTGAATATAGTAGTAGGGAAAGTTGGACCCGTGACAGTAGAAGCTTCAATTCCTGAAACATTGCAATTACTTTATACTGTTGTAAACCTTATGATGATGATTGACAGGAGGTCAAAGTTTACCCACCTTTTTATTTATGACCACATTACTGTTTGTATCGATACCTGTATGTAAGACAGGATATTACCAAATTCCGGTTTTGCACTATCACCTGGCAAATCTATATGACACTATGCAATTCCTGTAGTCCAGTTGCCAACATGAGAGAAGTTAGGTATGCACTGAGAACCATAAAGACAAGCAAATGCAATGTAAGGCAGTTTACTGAGTAGACTGTGGACTTTAAGCATGGGTTTACTGATAAGGACCCCTATTCTGAGCTGAATTGTTGTAATACAGATACTTCAATAATACATACACATAATACATGCACACCCTGTTAATCAGGGGTTCATGCAGAGATCATGCTTTAAAGAAGCCAGACTTTTCCTTCGATTTCTTGTCCTGTGTCATGTTTTGCTAGACATGAAGCAATTATTGGTTCTTCTGTCAGGTAAGGAGCCTTTTTGTATCACTATTATTGTTTCAGGTAGTGTATGTGGTGTACATGGTGGTCAAACGTTGGGTGTAAAATAAAAAGGAGAGGTCTTGAGAATCATCATTGTTATCTGTGATTGACAAGTTGTCATGGTTTGTTTTACCAATGAAACAATGGTTGACTTCCCTCAGTAACTACAACTGCTAATGTGTGTTAAGTGAATCAGTATAAATTTCAGGTACCATATCAGATCTTTCCCCTTGTGTTGTTGTTGGCTATACTGAAGTCTTGGTGCTGTCTGGATCCTTGGGCCCCTGTCTGAAGACATTATGCTGGAAAAATCAGTGTTTTAGATGTTTTTACCTATTTAATTGTTGTTGTATTTAGCTTTTTCATCTACAATACTGTTTTTAACTTATTTATTTTATCTGTCTGCAAAGCACTTTGGAACTCCTATTTTAAAAATGCACCACAGCGCAATTTTTTTTTTTAAATTATTATTGTTGTTGTTGTTTTAATGATAATTTGACAGCAAGGTTGGATTGTGAGACACAGGCTTTTCAAATTGGGCCATTTCACTTCTTGTTATCCATTTGTAACAAAAATTCTCTTTGCAGCATTTTTGGTCATTGTCTCGTCTTGTCGTGAGGAGGAGTTCAGGTGTGGTTCTGGAGAATGCACTCCTGTTGGGCTGATCTGTGATTTCAAGAATGACTGTGAAGATGGCTCAGATGAGGAGTTTTGTGGTGCGTTGAGTGTTTTGCAAAACCTGTGCAATTCAAATAAGCCTAGTTTCACTTTTTCCAGCTTGACGTTGCCAAACAAGACAGAATTTGCATTTAAAATACAGTTTTAAAACATAAGCATATATAAAAACATTTTGTTCAACATTATATTGCACAAAATCAATGAGTTCAAATACTTTCTGGCTCAATTTTCTCATTGTTGCCTCCCTTCCTGGTTAAGGGTCATGTGACTTTGAGCATCACTCCTGTGGTTGGAATGATACCAGTAAGAAACATTATCATTGGAGACTGGAGATGGCAAATATTACCTCAATACCTGGGCAAGACCATACCACAGGAGGCCCTTGGGGTAAATAAAATATATAAATAAATCACCATGTCATGTTTTTACATGTGTCATGATTTCCATGTTAACTTGTTAACAGGTATATTGCCATTTTAAATGTACTTAGTATGATCTTTTATTAGACTACAAGATCTAGAATTTGATGATAGCTTGCTAATCTTATCATTGTGGTCTTACTGCTCATTTTCTACATTTTTAATATGAGTCTGTTTTCACAGGACATGTCATGTATATAGATGGAAAACAACAAGTTGATTTCAGTTCAAACGCCATTTTGGAGTATTCTGTCTACAACCTGGCAGCTCTGGGATGCCAGATTCGGTACTAAGAAGTTATCTCCTAATATGTATTTATGTTTTTCAATAAAGAAAGAGCATTCCCAAATAAGATGTCCACCATTTGAACAGTGTGACTCCTACTCTAAATCTTTGATTGACAAAGCATAGTATTTTTGACTACGACTTGTTATTTGACTGAAATTTGTAATATGTATTTTAGCAGCTGTCTGTTCTTATGATGTTGATATGTTTCAGCTTCTGGTACCATATTTACGACAGTGAGTCCTCGTCCTCCGCACCATCGTTTCATCTGAAAATGGTTCGAGGCAACACTGAGGAAAACCTGGGGATTTCTGAAATTAAGACAAATGGTTGGGAGAATGCCATAGCCTTCATTGGTAATCAGCCAGGAGGCTACAAGGTTAGCTTTGCAAAATATCCTGCATGTTTCAGTCTGTACAGAGGAAGGTAACCTAAGGGGGGAAGTAATTTGTTACTCTCACTCTATTTACTAGGAGGGGGAGTTGAGTCTTTTACCTGAGCATTTTTTTTAGAAGTCTCTCCCTGACTTGAGTAAAACTTTGCCGATATAGCAGTACTTCTACTGTAGTAAAATATAATTTTCTATTCTTTCTACCTGTGGTACCACTCTCATCAAAAAATCTCTCTAACTATAAAGATCTCAATAAGCTTCATTTTTCAGCACAATATCTGTCTCCAAAACAACGAAGAACATGAAACACTTTCCTCCCCACAGCTGTTGTTTTCATTCAAACCCCGCTGGCTTGACGTCACGGATGTCATGCTGGATGATATCAGCTTTGAGAACTGCCGGGAAGGAGATATCCCTGCAGGCTCAGACCAACTCTCATGTGATTTTGAAGAGGACACTTGCTCATGGTACCATGACTACACTGCCAACCATATATGGAAAAGGGAGTAACGGGAAATTGGATGATGGCCCAGGATATGACCACACCACTGGTGATGGTGAGTATCCTATTGACAGCTAACTATAGTTAAAAAACAACTCGATAGCACCTAGATGCTGTAATGTTGGTGATTGTAAGCAGGATTGTAAGCAATATTTAAAGGTCCCATATTACTGACTTTTCAAGATTTAGTTTTCAGATATACTATGGCTCAGGATAAGAATAATATTCTTCATGATATTTGCAAATATGTAGTTTAGTTAAAAGGGTATTTATTGAATGACTGTGAAGTCCTCACAGACAGCTGGGTCACAATACTGGACCCTAATCCTGCTGCTGAGGGTTGAGCATATAGAGGGAAATTTGAAATCATATAATAAAGCTCCTTTAACAATTATAATGAATCATTTATGTGATTTTGTTTTTTGTTCTCACAACCTTCTGTCCCTTTGTTTATTTTCCATAGGTTACTACATGTTTATAGCTACCGAAACTGATCTCGATCCCTCATCAGCAGCAAGACTCATCAGCTTCCCTCAACCTGTAGGTCAAGTCATATGTGTCAGCTTCTGGTACCACATATATGGTAGCAGCATTGGTAAGTGCCTTAATGTCCACAACTGCACATGTAATAGTCATTCAATCTATAGTTATACATAGAAAAAAAGCTAATTGCTGGCATCCATCAAGATCCATACAGTTTAGACTAGCTTTGGACTATCTTTAGCTAGACTATCCTTCCCTTAGCTTGTGCTAAAATGCCTAGACATTCCTCATAGGCACAAGTTCTGTTGATGTTCACTCATTTCCAGGTTCTTTGAGATTTATCACCAAGCATGCAGGTGAACCGGAGACAGTTGTGTGGATGAGGAGTGGTACCCAGGGAAATAAATGGCGCTTTGCTGATCTTACTTTCACCAGTGACACACCAATACAGGTATGTCCTTTTTTACATTGCCCAGGTGTGGGCTAAGGGCTACGGGCTAATGGAATAATGGATCAACTTGAACACGCTTTTGAGAGTTTTGTTTCTCATTGACTTCCGCAGTCATTAGAAGGCGTATTCTTGTGCTGATGGAGGCTCTTTGTAGGTTCTTCAAACTCACTCTTTAAGGATCACTATACTATTAAGGAATTCATACTGCCTTATGTATTTTCCAGTTTATTCTGGAAGCAGTGGTGGGTGGTAAACAAGGGAGCATATCCATCGATGACGTAGTGGTGTCCAGCAGTGAGAATGGCTCTTGTCCGGCTGAGAGAGAGTGCACCTTCCAGGGCTCCCTCTGTGGTCTGCAGCCCCAAGCTTCTGCAGACTTCAGCTGGAGCCGGACCAGAGGGACCCAACCGACCAACTCATCTAGCCCAGCCACAGATCACACTTTGGGGACCGAGCTAGGTTAGAGACGTTTAGAGATGCTGGAGATGTGATCATAGTCGTGCTAAAATTAAAGGTCAAACTTCTACAACACTGGTCAAATTTTGATGAAACTTGGAGGGATGGTGCATCTTGTTACCGAAATATAACAGTACATTTAATCATCACAGACACTTCTGTGTGATCCAACACTATAACAAAAACTCTTGTGCATGCATTGTACACGCACAAACTCACACACACAAAATCACCATGTGTATACATTTGCTTCATCTATAGGTTACTACCTGAGTGCCCAATTGTGGGGTCACCCTGTGGGGTCCAGAGGCGGTATGGTGACTGCAGTGATGGAGAGGACCCCTCTTGATGGGGAATGCTTGATGTTCTGGTACTACATGGAAGGGAGGGAAGTGGGGGGACTTAGTGTTTACCTTCAGACTCTCAGGGACCCCAGAAGCTCCATCCGGTTGTGGACCAGAAGTGGAGATCAGGGGAAACACTGGAGGCATGGAAGAGTGACGGTTTCCAGTCCTGATGCCCCCTATCAGGTATAGATATACACAGGCTGTCTAGATACTTGCAGGATACAGATAACTTGCTAAGAGCTATTGGTCTCTCTTTATACCTGTTAGTATTACAAATCTATAATTCTTTCCATTTTACAGTCTGTTGACAGCCAAATATCTACATGGTTAACTTCAGGCTCATAAAAATATTAAATATATTCATTGACAATTCAAAACTATGTGATTTGGATGCAAATCTGCAAATGAGGGCGTTAGTGTTATCTGCCGCTTTTCCCGCTCAGCCCCATGTCTTCATGTGTATCTGCATGGTTATACAGTTATAGTTCCTTTATGTCACACCAGTAAAATGTGATGAAATTAAATTCATTTTGACCGTTTCACTTCAGCTGAATAAAGAAAATGTCACAGACAAAAGTTTTGTTGTGTAGCACATAAGTGACACAGTTTTCTACACGATAATTCAATAATAAATCAGCGTTTGACCAGATAAGTTTAATGATCAACCAATTGAATGACTAAAGTATGCTGTCAATGTGTGTGAGTAACAGCTAAGACACACTGACATGGATTTGTACAAGGTGTTTTGACAAGTTCAGTCCACGACATAGCTCTCATAATCAGATAGCATTGTATCTCTGTGTATAACAGTTGATCAACTCCAGTGAACTCAACACTGACATTCAGTGAGTATCTTTGTAATAGCTTATTAACAAACATTTTGTAAGCCAATGAGTGAGCTTGAGTACTTACATGCTTGGCAGTTATTAGATCATCTTCCTTACCTATAGATGCATACAGAGAGGCGGGGCTATGTGGGGAAAACAGTTCCTGTTCAAACCACAAACTTAGTCATTCTGATTGACAGGTGATTTTTGAGGCTGTGGTAGGAGATGGACCGAGGAGAGATATTGCCATTGATGACCTCACTGTCCTGAATGGTGCCTGTCCACCGCCAGGTTGGTAACCACTGTGGGCTTCAAATACAGAAGGGATGGGGGGGCAAATTTGTGCATGTGTGCCTGTATATTATTCTGTGTTCTTCCTTACAGGCTTTTGTGACTTTGAGATGGACTACTGTGGCTGGGTGAACGATCCTCCAGCAGAGATAGGAGTAGACTGGGACTGGCTCTCAGGGACCAAGGATGGTCACTTTATCCCACATGTGGATCACACCACTGAGTCTTCGTTGGGTAGGTCGCCAGGCACATAACCGTTGCCATCTCAATTAGTTATAGGTGAAGAGAACGCGAAGGGCCCCTGTTCTTCAGATTACTTTATTAACTTTCCTGTGTTTTAAAACTCATTTGTCATGCTTTGTGGACTCTACTTTCAAGTGACATTCATCACATCGGCTTCATTAATCTGAATAACGTTGATAATGTCTCTAGTGTTGGTGTCTATAACCTAAAAGTTTGAAAAGTAGGCTTTTGACTGACTGGGAAAATCTTGGTGGGGAAAGTGATGCTCCCCTCCATCACTAACTAGCACCAAGGCACCTTTGAGCAAGGCATTTAACCCCCAAGTATCCCAGTGGAGCTGCTCAACAACCAATGACAGAAGGCTTTTGTAATGAGCCTCTCCCAGGACTGTCTCATGAATATACAGCAGGGCGCAGTCGACCTGTCCCGGAAATATTAAGGTTAATATATTTTCTCTCCACAGGCCACTTTGCGTTGTTCTTGCCCTCTGATTCTGAAACAGAGGAGATTGCCCATCTGGAAAGTGAGTTGATGGAGGCAGTAGACAGTGCCTGTCTGGAGTTGTGGCACTATGCTGAGGGATGGTCAACTAATAGTGAGTACACCCTTGTCTACTATGTTCATCTGAGACCAGGTAAAATTGTATTCCAATTCCTTTTTACATAGTGCATACATACATACATACATACATATATATACATACATACATACATACATACATACATATATAGATACATATATATACATACATACATACATACATACATACATACATACATGCAAACATCTTATGAATAAAATAATGCAGACGCCAGCATGCGGTGCTCCCAATGTGATGGTATCTGGTGACTCTATGCTGCTCCGATGTACATTTCCTAGCATAAAGCACATCCAATCATCTAAGTATTGTGCTATACAAATTCTTTATGACTTATCAACTTCATCGCATGATGCATTTTTTCTCTGGAGAGAATGACATCGCTCAGAAGCGGAGAGAAGTTATCCAGTGGAAAGGATGATTAGGATGATGGCCAGATGCCAAAACCTTTTCATTAAACAGAAATCTGGGTGTTGTTGTTGTTGTTGTCGGTTCCAGGACCCTCGGACATTGAGCTGACAGTGTTCCTGAATGAGACTGCTGGACTACGCCGTGTGTGGAATACAACTGGATATATGAATGATACATGGAACCAAGCCAGGGTAGATTACAGTGCATCAGGGGTACACCAGGTGAAACAACACCCGTCATTTTATCATTTTCATTGATGAATTTTCCTGGCAAGTACTGTCAGCGAACAAATCAGTCCAGAGTTTTCAATCATGTGTCATCGTTTTTATCGCAGATCATTTTGCAAGCTAAGCATCCATATTCAAAGCATGGAAGTATTGCCCTGGATGACATCCACATCATGAGGGACATGGCTTGTGCTGACATTATCCCATCCACCACCCCAAACCCTGCCACCACTACCGCCACGCCCCCCGCCTCCCCCATGGACTGCACCTTTGAGCAGGGTGAGAGGGGGTTCATATATAGTCAGGATACATTGTGCTTTGTCACTTGTGTTGTCTAAAGTAATAGATATTTAATTCCAAAATGAGACATCCACCAACTGAAAAGATTGATGCCTAAACTGTGAACTGTTTTGCTCAGTGAATGCTTTATGAGTTATGTGGTGCAGCGGTGCCTCTATGTATCCTACAGTATATCCAGTACATTTCTATTTTCTGTATATTCCAGAGTATTTTCTTATAGCTATTTTCAGATTCTGAATCTTATTTTGTAAATCAGGTCTGTGTAACTGGGGCCAGGAGATCAGTGATGATTTAAACTGGACTCTTCATCGAGGGATTCAGGTGGACCAGCCATGGGACGGACCTCTGTATGATCATACAATTGGAAGTGACCAAGGTATTGACTAGTGACACCAATATATGCATCAACATTGGCTTTATTTGGTTTTCACTTGAAGTAAGTATAGGGTACACCGTAGATATCTAGCGAGAAATTGGCTGACCTGAAACTGGTTTAGCCAAGGTGGGACGCTAATGCTCATCAGATGTTTCGGTAACCAGGGTATGTATTGATATACCTAATGTTTTTTTGTTCAAAGTAGACATCATCACATTTTAGTGCCCTATCTCAGTTTAGCCCCTAATAGGAGCAGAAGGTGTTTATTACTTACGTTTGTATGCAAACACTGCCTTGTTGATGATAAAATGGTCACAAACAACATTGATCCCATGTCATATTCAGCAGTTTGCATTACAGTCTGGTAATCTGCGGTCTTCTTCTGTGTCTTCTCTTTCTGTCAAGGGTTCTATTTATTGTTGAATGCATCTGGATCTAAGGATGGTGAGAGGGCAGTTATCTCTGTTCCTGTCACCACTCTTACATCAGATATCTGTGTTGGATTCTGGTATTACATGCTGGGGCCATCGGTGTCCACCCTGGATCTACTGGTTCAAACAGTATGTACCCTGATACAACTGCTTTAGCGCTCTTACAGGTGCTGCGTGTTTCAGTAAGTCAGTGTTCTTGTGAGTCATGAATTGCAGAACCATAATGAAATACCACCTTATAGAAATCCTCTAAATTGTTGGCCTGGACTCGCCGAGGGAGCCAAGATTCAGAATGGATGAACGCACAAGTGACCGTCAGCATGAACGCTACGATGGAGGTAAGTTTTCACACACACGTGCACATGCGCACACAAATACAAATAAAATATGATTCATTATCTTACAGATCAAAAAATGTTTTTGCATTGTCTTTTTGTATTAAAGAAAATCTGTATTGGAGCTTTTGGATTTGACTTAACACGACACCAGAGACAGGATGTGCATGTACTATAACTACATCCATTGTGCATAGATCATGTTCACAGGCTCTAGAAACACCAGCAGCAGAGGGTTCATTGCTATTGATGATATTACAGTGAGGGAGGGAGCCTGCAGCAATCAGAGTGCGTATACTACCCCACCACCAGCAGCACCATCACACACTCAGAAATTATTTTTTTACAGGAAATCAAATAGTTGAGATTATTACAGCTTTGATCTCTTTACACCCTTCTAGATGTGTGTGGGTTTGATTCCAGCCTGGTGTGGCTTTGATGTGGATGTTAGTCACAGGGGTCGCTGGGATCGCACAAGAGGAACAAAAGATCGCGTTGACCACACATACGGAACTGAAAATGGTGAGTTCAGGTGAATTATTGTAGAGGTGACCTTGTACTCCTGACTCCCTTTTGCTCCTGTGGAAAACTGTGCGTCCACTGGGCAACCCCTAAATGTAAATGTAGAAGTGCAAAGTAGAGCGGTTACTGAGAAAGAGTTGACATGCATTTGAAACAGCTGCAATTCTCTGTCTTTCCTGTAGGTTTCTACTTGAATGTGTTGATACCGAATACTACAGGCGACTGAAGTAGCTCAGCTGCTCACGCCAGAGCTCAGCTCAACAGCAGAGATGTGTATACGCTTCTGGTGAGTCCAGTGCTATCATTCTATACTGTACAACACAGTATGCACTGGCTTCTAATGCACAGAACTGTGTGTGTGTGTGTGTGTGTGTGTGTGTGTGTGTGTGTGTGTGTGTGTGTGTGTGTGGGTACATGTAGGTACTGGTTGCCTGCAGGCTCCTCTGACATCCTTACTGTCCATGTGCAGCGGAGCGGCGAGCTGGATCCCGCACTGTGGCAGTGTTCTGGCACTCCATCTCTAGGCTGGGAGGTGGCAGAGCTCACTGTGTCCTCCCCTAACAAATTCCGTGTAAGCCGTTCCTCTTGATAATCTTCTTTTCCCACATTGTTTTTCAGTCAGTCAGTCTGTCTGTCCTGTTTATTTGCAGAGGTACAACGTTACTGATCGCATCTGTTCTAGTTACTGTTGTTGAGTTGGATTTTAGAGTCAAATGTAAACATTTACTCCTAATTTACTTGAATAGGTTTTATTTTTGGACATAAAAGCAAAGGTCTTTAGTAGTAAAACAGCCATTTAACTTCTCCAGGTGGTGTTCAAGGCAATCCCTGCTCCAAACACCAGTTCTACAGTGCAAATCGATGATGTGTCGATGAGGGATGGGGCCTGCGCTCCCCTGGGCAGCTGTGACTTTGAGTCAGGACAGTGCACCTGGGTCAACGTCCCCAAGAAAGGTGGTCATGACTGGGTACAAGCAGATGGACGCTTCCAGGGTCCGTCTACAGACCACACCACTCAGACCCCTGAGGGTAAGGCCTTAGACAAAATAAATAAGATAAATAAGATTGTAATCCCAATGTTAAAATCTGCCATGCTGCTGGTTTTGCAGGGGGGTACATCAGTTCTTGTTGGTTCAGTTATTACATTTTTTTTACTTTCTTTGTTCTCTATTTTCCTCTAGGTCAGTTCTTGCTAAGCTCATCCCAGCCCCAAAACCATAGCAGTCTAGCTCAGGTAGCCTCAGAATGGATCCAAATGAAGGCCACCACCTTCTGTCTCACGTTCTGGTACTATATGGATAGCAGGTCAGAACAAAACACAAAATCATCACCCTTGCCACAATACACAGTATGTGAAAATACAGAGGGTGCACTTTTGAGCAAGTTTCTCCTGTTTAGTTTCTCCATTGACTTCCTCAGGAAATGGACTCACATGTCATTTAGAAGTGAGTCATCGATTGTGCTAGAAATACTCTGAGGCATAGTTCACTCCTTACTCTTTAAAATCTGTTTGAGATTTATTGAAGACCTGATATAGATTTTGAAAATAATCACACAAAAAAATGTTGTAACCCCGTAACTACAGCCTAAAAAGTAGGACATTGTAACATATTTTAACATATTTAACATATGTTTGCCACTAAGGCAATTTAGCCCAAATGACACAAGGGAAGGAATACTTTCACAAATGAGTTTTTTTGTCATTTGAGATGTACAACTCAATAAAGAAATGCATAATTAAAGGCATTTTTGTAGCTCAAGATTTTGTAGCCCAACAAATTTGCAAAAAGTCAAGGGGGCAAATGCCTTTTTTTTGTTAACTTAACATGCTAAGATAACATAAAGAAATAGGACTGATTGAAGCTATTTTCACATGGACTCACAGAAACATCACAACTATCCATTGTTTTGTAGTGACTCTGGGACATTGCGGGTGTACGTGCGTTCAGGGCCGTCACAGGAGGACCTGATATTCCAAACCAACAGCAGTGGACCCAGTTGGACCCAGTTCTCTGATTCAGTCAAGAAAACCAAACCTTTCCAGGATGTGGCGAAACTGTCTGGAACAAAATCACAGTTTCAACCTTTTTTTAACCCAATTATAGGATTAAGTATCTAAATTTATACTCACTGATATCCTCAACCACATCATACTCAGGTGCTGATTGAAGCAGAGTCTACAGACAGTGGATTTATTGCCATCGATGACATCAGTGTCACACCAGGACTTTGTCCAGGTACTGCAATATAATATATACATAATAATATACAATAGTGTAAATTGTGTAAAGAAAAAAAAATGAAATGGCCAGTCTGTTCTTACTCTCTGTCTTCTAATACCTTTCCCCTACAGTCAATGAAACGAGTGGGGGATTTGTGGGCTGTTCATTTGAGAATGATACGTGTGGCTGGGAGGACATCAGTGTTGGCCAGTTCCAGTGGCTGAGAGACAGGAATGCTACTGAAACTGACAATACAGGACCCTCTGCAGACCACACACAGGGCACTGAGCTAGGTAAGGCCATGCCCTGCCTAGAGAGAGGAAACAACAAGAGGCAAATCATTTCATTATTTACTCATCGTTTTGTTGTAAGATGTGAATAAAATGTAGTTGTGTTATAGGGGTAAAAGGGACTTCATATGTGAGCATGATTCCTCTGGTGTTTCCCCTTGTACAGTATAGCCCCAGTTTTGTCCCAGTTTTGGTTCTTGTGCAGATTTGCAGTGCTGATGTTTTTCTTTGGACACGTTACCATCATAAAAACACTGATTCTAAACATTAGGTCTACCGTTCAGGGAAATTTCACTCATTCGGTGAAAGAAGCATTCGATCGCTGTTCCTGTTCAACCTGGGTTCTTATCTGGTTCTTCTAGGTTGGTACATGGCAGTGGAGGCGGACCGAGGAGATCACATAAGCTCTGCCGTTCTGCAGAGTCCAGCCATGAAACAGGCCAGTGCTACCTGCACACTGCACTTCTACTACCATATGTATGGAGAAGGTATGTGTGTGTCGATGTGCACGTGTGTCCCACTTCATATGTGAGTCTGCATGTGTGTGTGTGTCCACAAATGCATGTACGGTGAGTCATCCTGGGCCGTTACAGGCATAGGAGAGCTGAAGGTGCTGCTGAAGGAGGGCTCCAGGAACACCCCACTGTGGTGGCTGTCGGGAAACCATGGTGACCTGTGGCGTCACGGTGAGGTAATGCTCGGTCGAACCCCTCAGGACTTCACCATCCTGTTCGAAGCCACCAGAACCTTCAGCCATCTTGGTGACATTGCCATTGACGACATAGACTTCACCAACTGTTCTCTGCCTGGTAGGCTAGAAACCACATTTACAGTTTCTTCTTACTTACCTCCCGCTGCAATGGATAATACCACCACCACTACTACAACTACAACTACAACAACTACTACTACTACTACTACTGCTTCTGTTTGGTGGTGTATTTTTCTTATTCCTGCAGATATTTGGCCAAATGTAGATGATGGGACATAATGTCAAGATATTTCCAGTATAGTTACAATGGAGTTTGATAGCAACCAATGTTCAACGAATTGTGAATTGTTATTTCGAACATCACCTTTTTTAACTTTTATTTATCCATGGGAAGGGTTTTGCTGAACATACACACTTCTTTTTTGATTTATGTTATTTATGTTTTTATGTTTTAAAACAAATGTATGTTTATGTTATTTATGTTTTCATGTATGTTATGTTTTGTCTTTTAATCCTTTCCAGAGCCCCAGCCCTCGTGTCCAGTGAACTTGTTCACCTGCAACAACAGAGTGTGTGTGGAGCGCACCCGAGTGTGTGACTTCAGTGACGACTGTGGGGACGGGTCTGATGAAACCAACTGCGGTAAGTTGCAACAACCACCAGTTAGAAACCCTGAATGTTGTGGTATTCACGTACAGTCACATTACACATACAATTTTACAGCCTGCTTCACTGACAATTGAAAAAAAGTTTACTTTAGGTTGGTATTGTATCTGTTGATCTGTGTTCTCCCTCTCACTTTCCCTCCCCTTCCCTCCCTCTTACCGTTTCCCACTATCATGTAGAGCAACAAGGTGTGGTGGAGCGCTGTAGCTTTGAGCAGGGCCTGTGTTCCTGGGCCAGGAGTGAGGTGGACACCCCTGGGGCTGAGTGGACACACCGCGAGGGGCAGGAAGCCTGGCCCACCCACGGGCCTCCCAGGGATCACACCCAAAACACTGCTGCAGGTATGGGACTCTGAGGCTGTTAGGTACTAGTTGGGGTGAGTTGACTCTGAATGTTTCACCATAATGGACTGCCCATTCCCCTGAAAAAAATACATTTCTCTGAGACTATAGCAATATCATCAACCTGATTTCCAAAGGTACAACATAAAGGGATATACTGTAGAGTAGGGTAAGAACGCCTTAAACTGATTTAAACTCATCATGTTTATGATATAAATTCATAATAATATAAATATAAGATTTGTTGTTTTATTTACCATAACATCATTCATGATATACTCTAAAATCTCACTGTCCAATATTCTTATCCAGGTCACTACATCATCCCTGGGACTCACCTGACTGAGAAGGGCCACACATCAGAGATGCTCTCCAATACCTTACTACCCAGCTCTAACTGTACTGTGAGTATAGATGGGAGGGTTCAGCTAACTGGCTTGTGCTGTTACCTGTCTCTCATTATACCTATATATGACACGGCTATCCATCGGGCTGTGTATGTCCGTCCGTCCGTCCATTCATCCATCAGATGTGATATCTCAGGTTATATCTCAGATGATGGGTGGATGATGCATTGTGGCACTGTGTTCTGCCATTTAAAACGTTACACTGATTGCCTGTTGAGGACACTATAATTAAAGGTCAAACTTTTAAACTCAAATGTGACATCTGAGACATCACTGGTCCAATTTAGATGAGACCTGGAGGGATGTTAGCCTTGTGAGTCAGATGATCTAGCAAGTTGGGCTCACAAAGCTAGTACATAATAGGAAGTTGTCTTTCTAAAGCAGACCATCACCTTCTTCTGTGCGGTCACTTCTGTGTGACTGTGCTTGCTGTGTCCGTGTAGGTGAGATTCTTCTACTACAACCTGGATGATGCCACAGCTAGACTGACTGTCCAGTCCAGGATGTTCCGGTCTGGTAGTGAGGACACAGTGCTGTGGCTCAGGGAAAAATCGCAGAGCTACAGCTGGCAGAGAGCAGAGGTCACCTTCTCCTCCTCAGCCAACAGCAAGGTCAGTGAGGACAACACAGGCAGTTGGTTAAATAATGGATGAGAACTGTTTCCACCCACGGCCTCATTCATAAAAACATTGTCAGATCATTACTCATTGATTTCATCATTGTTATGATGACATGGCATCTGGCGTACATAACTTGATAATGATAGAAATTGGTTTTAGTTTTTGATGCAAAACTGGACAACTGAACAAAAACAAAGGAACCTACTGAATTTGGCATCAAATCATCAATTTGGGATTTGATAATAACAAATCACTTTAAATGCCCTTCAGATCCCATCAGGGTATCTGTAGAGATGAATGCAGTATCAATTCCAATTTTCCCATTTTTTTATATTTGATATTTGATCTCCAATCTTCAAGCAGGTGCATTTCATAACAAGGATGTGGTGCAAAGCTTTCCTCCCTCACATTGCTGTAAATAAGCATACACATACACTTCAGCTGGTTTGTTTATGGTGTTTATGGTGTGTTTTATTACACAATAACAGGAATAATAGCAGGTAGCAATATGGTCAGACTGGTCTAGTTTTTCTGCTCCCCAGATTGTCTTCTGCTATGAGCGAGGAGACGCTCAGAGAGGGTTGGCTGCCCTGGACGACATCTCTTTCTCCAAGGAGTGTGTACTCGACCCCGACAACAGCCAACTGCCTGTTACGCCACCTACCACTGCCCCGCCCTCTTCTTCTGCCACACCCACTTCTCCAGCCACAACCTCACCGCCAACTACACCGACCAATCCCTGTCAGGTAAATTAGCTGACATTATAAACTGACTGGACAATGGTGAAGTGAGCAAAGCCATGACCCCAGAGGCAATTCTGTGAGAGCACACCCATAACCACATTTGTGAATTTGTGTTTAAGTTGCTCTAAAAGTAATTTTCTTTTTTTTTTTGTGTTGTAGAATAATGAGTTTTTCTGTTGGCGGTCAGAAGGCAAAGAGTGTGTTCTGGGCAGTTCGCAGTGTGACTATCATCTAGACTGCCCCCTAGGGGAGGACGAGGATGGCTGTGGTGAGAGCTGCCTTTCGTATCTATAACACAGGCTGTCCTACCCACAGGCTAAATTTATAGCCTGTGGGTAGGATGAGCCATGCCTTGTATCTAGGTAACCATACATAAAATGAATCACATCACAGATTTAGGAAGAATAATTCATTTCCACGAATCAGTGACTGAGGAGTGCACAAGGAGAAAGTGGTTAGTGAGCCAAGTCAAGTGATTTCATCATGTGCTGCTGCACGCTGGAAAGGCCCAAGTGAAAGTTGTATAACTTTGTGGAAATAAAACATTTAAGTGTTATTAAAAATAGGATGAGTACATTTTGTTTTGTCCTAGGTATGGAGGAGCAGGTACATTTTACACCCATAGGGCTCAACTTGCACCGTACTTTCGCTGAATGTATACTCCTACACTGGGGCAAGTTGTGCAGAAAGACCAACTTTGTTTAATGGGTCATACTTCTAAAACCGTGTTAGCTACAGGATTTTTTTTAATCTCCATGGATGCCCAACATTGTTAAGCATACGTAGCAATTAGTATTTGAAATAATTACTCATTTATCTTGATGTAGTAGCCCAAAAAGTAAAAAGTGGCTCATTTTACCCCATTCTCCCCGAACCATGTTATGAATGAACCAGCATTCACCTCCTATTTCTTCCTAACAACGTCCGGTTCCTCGTGCCCTGACACATCCCTTTCAGGTCCCTGCACATTTGAGAGTGGCCAATGCCAGTGGACTGACGCCAGTGATGGGCAGAGCAGGTGGCAGAGACAGAGAGCCAGTAACAAGACTGTGCCACCGACTGACCACACTACACACACAGGTGACCCGACCCGGCCTAGACATGGACCTCAAATGATCGTGACTACACTCTACACTGTGGAGCTGAAGCAGCAAGTTTAAGGGTCATTGATCGGGATGTTTTTTCCCCATTCCCAGGCTACTACATGACAGTGAATTTCAGTCAAGAGCCGACCAAGAGCGAGGCCCGACTCCAGAGTCCCACCCTCCCACCGTCGTCCCCCTACTGCCAGATCCTGTTAGTGATTAACCAGGAGACTGATTGACAAATTGCTCTTGTTGCAAGCAAGGCTCATTATTATTATTATCACGTCTTATGTCTAAAATCTTTGGCTTGATCTTTAGTGTTGAATTCATAGTGTATGCATTGCTCAATGTCCCCCTCCTTCTCTCTTCCTCCCATGCAACTCCCTTCCTAATCCACCGCTCTCCCCGTCTTCCTTCCTTCTTTCCCAGGTTTCACTTCCACATGAGTGCGGTGAGTGCTAGGTCACTCAGAGTGCTTATGCAGCAAGCTGAGGGAAGTGAAGCAATCCTGTGGTCACGCAGTCATAACACTGTCTCACAGTGGACGCCAGAGTATCTACCTCTAGGCCAGCACCGAAAGCCTTATAAGGTGTGTCCACTTCAATCCAATGGCATGAATATAAATCGATGTATTGAATCGATTTAATCTATAGTCACCATTTCTGCCATCTGAATTGGGTTTCTGTGTGAATGCTCACCCTGGATTATGGCACAAAGGATTATAGCATCAAATCCTGTGTATTGGTAAATGGATTGAAAGGAATTTAATCATCTTTCAATCATAGGCATACGTAGTACATTAACAATCTGCAATTCTGATCAGTACAGTCCAGAAAGAGGCAATATTTGTATTCTGGGGGACACTAATCCTTTAAAATGTAATTGTTTATATTCTCAGGTATTGTTCAGCAGCATGGGTGGAGGTAGTCAGGTGGGCACTACAGCTGGTGATGATGTTGTTGCTGTGGATGACATCTCTTTCCTGAACTGTGAAAATTCCTTCCAGCCACCAGGTAGATACGGTTTCATCAATAATATGTGTATTGTGCACAGTGTTGAAATCCACAACAGACAGAAATTGGAGGAGGAAGGCTGGCTGATATTAAATTATTTTTATTTCTACAGCTATGTCGGTCAATAGCTGCTCCTTTGAGTATGGTCTATGTATCTGGGTCCAGGGGGCTGAAGATGAGTTGGACTGGCAGAGAAGGTCTGGTCCCACTGAAACCCCCAACACCGGCCCTGCAGGAGACCACACTACCAGCACTGGTCAGTATTATGCTAGACTACATTAGAAGTCAGCCTGTTTTTGGTGGTAAAACACATACTTCATATTTACTAGTTATATTATAAACACTGCATGGTGCTTCACAGGGCAGTACTTGTACATCGAGAGTTCCCCGCCAAGTGTAAAGGGGAACGTGGCTCAGCTGAAGTCCTCAATGCTGCCACCCGCTGGTGAAAAGGGATACTGCTTCACATTTTGGTACCACATGTTTGGGGCCACAGTGGGTTCTTTGAAGATGGTTCTACAAACAGCTGAGCCCTGGAAGAAGACAGTGGTAAAACATGCAAAAGATTTTTTTTTTTTAAGTCTTATAATGTGTGCTATCAGTGATGCAGCTTGAGATGCAAAGTCTGATAGAGGTAAGAGAAGGCTACATTTTTAATTTGATACATTTTTTTTATCAATGATCGTGCATCTTGTTTGCATCCTGGATGATGCACAGACTTCCCTTTATTACAGTGTTCAAAAAAACGGTGACATGATTGAGAAATACATTTGACCGTTTTCATTCAACCAATTGTGAAATGCTGGTTGCAAAACAACATTGATGTATGGTATATTAACTTGCTTAGTTTCATGGTATTGCAAAAACATCCTCACATCCTCATTGTGAAGAGTGAATCAGTGTCCTGTCCTTCCTGTAGGTGTGGCAACAGTCAGCAAATCAAGGGGATGAGTGGCGGGTGGTGCAGAGTCATGTGACCTTACAGAAAGTCCACCAAGTGATTTTGGAGGCTACAGTGGGAGGAGAGGCGGGGGACATAGCCATTGATGACATCTCCCTCATCAATGGACCATGTCCTGCTTCAGGTAGTAAGGCTGGTGTCACAATCCCACTGGCGATGACTGTCATGCATTTAACATGGTTATTAGTTTATGATTTGACTCGACCTGTGATCTGGACACTAGCCATTTTGCAATGACTATGATGACAGAAAGGATGTGTGTGTGTGTGTGTGTGTAAGGGGGGGGCAGAGGGGGGGGGGGGGGGGGTTGTACTTGTTCCCAAACTTTGTAGAGTTACCGTCTCCCCCATGAATCATATCCACTCCCATGTATCTTCCTCCTCTACCGGCTTTGATATTCTATTTTTTCCCGTTTTACAGTTTTTTACGATTGCTTTGACTCATTGTGCACAACAGAGTTTCAATGTTAATACAGAATGCTATACTGCTCATTTTGGGTTCAAAATCTAATATAGCATGTAAAATAAAAAATATCAGTGTCGAATGAGAGAATATTATATGCAAAAGTTTATCATAGCACCAGAACATTGGATATGTTCATTGTTGAAGTTTAATTATTGGTGCATTTTCAAATACAATGGCCATTATCAACTAATGCTGTCAAACACTAAATAATTGTCATCAATAAAGACTATGCAAGGGTCATTTTCTCATAAGTACTTGAAATGATGTACAGCAAGCATCCCCTGTGATCCCCTGTGATAGACTAGATAGCACTTTGAGTTTTGTACATTGAAATTCTGCTGTGCAAAATGAGTCAAAGCAATCGTACATAACTGTAAAAATCGCTTCTGCCGCTCTCCTTAGCGCTTATTCCTCTTATTTATTTTGGTTCCACCTCTTTTTCACGTGATCACTCTCGGGTCACAGGAATATTTTGTTACATCTATTGGCTATCTATGGCTCTGTCCCTTGCACCCCTTACTGTTAGTTGCTTGTAATGCTGGACCTGGTTCAACGAGTTGAAGCTTATTCTACTACCGCACTCAATTTAAGTTGCTCTGGATAAGTATTAGTAGTATATATAAACATAATAGTATTAGCTGAATGCCTGAAATGTAAAATGTAAATGTAGAAACAAAAATTAAATAAATAAATATATATCAATGTACTTAAGTTACCAAGCAGTTATTGGTAGCAACATACAGCAAACAGGAATACACATTAGTAGCACTGGTGTCAAATATCCCTCACATAAGGGAGGTGAAAGGCAGTGTTTATATGTATATTTCTGAAACAGCGAGACACTATCTGTCTCTGTTGGACCCAGTGCTAGTTCATTTAAGGAGGTGGCTGCTCTTGGCGAATGACTCACAGAAGGGGAACCAAACTATGGGAAGTACCAGTATGTATGAATGTAGTTTGTAGTTTTGTTAGATATCCACTATTTGAAAAATAAACTATGTGTTACAAAACTATAACACACGGACAGACTCAATTCTCTATTTTTTAGAGATGTTGAATGATAAACTTTGGGTAATGACTTTTTTTCATGCATTCCAAAATGTGATCCTCTAGATCTGTGTGACTTCGAGGAGGGGAGCTGTAACTGGCAGCAACAGACCAGTGATGACACTGACTGGATCAGACAATCAGGGTCCACCCCCAACCCCAACACTGGACCAGACAGTGACCACACCACCAACACACCCACTGGCCATTATTACTACTTGCCCTCCTCTGCCACTGACCTGGCTGGCCAGACAGCCAAAATGGCTTCACCACTGTACCCTGCAGGTGAGGGAGTCACCATGTTGTCCATTTTTCTATTGCAGACATTTGATAATTTCCTTTGAGATCTACAAAATAAGATCAACATTATGGTGCCTACCCTTATTTTCCCCCAATTAACAGGATAATGAGATTCATTACAAATAGAATATGGCCACTTTATTAGGTACGTTTACGCAACAGCTCACTCCTCCAGACAGTGAGTCGTGTGTAAATAAACTTTAAGTACAAAGCATGCAGACAGGGTTGAGAGATTAATTTACTGTTTGACTAAATGTTACAATGGGCAAGCATGGACTCTCCCTGTGGAAGCTTTCCGGCACCTTCCATGCCTCAGAGAATTTAGGTTGTCCCGCAGGCGAAAGGGGGGTCCTACCCGTATTGCAATGCACGTTTTGCATTGAATAGTTCTTCACCCTACAGTATTTTAGCAATGGAATCAAAATACATCAGCCCAGCAATTTGATATATTTTCCTTACTATGGCTGCTCAGGCAAAGGAGCATGTGTGCAGCTGTGGTACCACATGTATGGCAAAGGCATGGGGACCCTGAATGTGTACCAGCAGAGTGAGGAGGGGAAGCAAGCTCTGCTGTTCTCACAGGCGGGAGACCAGGGCCGGATGTGGAGGTTTTCTCAGTTTTCACTGCTGCCTCGAGTACAACCTTACAGGGTGAGTCACTGGGTTTAGCCTTGAATGGTTTGATATGGTGTGTTTCTTATTCACACTGGTATCTTTAGAGTACTGAAGTGTGAAGATTTGATTTCAATAAAGGGACTCCACTGAAACACAAAATACCATGGATCATTTTTCATAATATTTAATGAACCTTGAGAAATCCTGTAAACAACATATTTATTATATATATTATAAAATGGCAAAAACACATTATCGTGAGAAAAAGTGATAATAAAGAGATTAATGAACCCTTATTGTTCCTACGTTTTTCTGATCATGCAACTTAGATTTTAGCTATTTTGACTCTTTGCCTCTCTATCTTCCTTCATACCTCTCAGCTCTCTCAGTGACACAAATAGAAGTGGCCCCATTAAAAATGTTACTAAAATGGATGGGATTATACAGAAGCCCTGACAGGCAAAGGTGAAAAAAGCAAAATAAATGCTGCCATGACTTGTCTACGTCGTTCGAACGAGTTATGAAGTCGTTTAAATGAGATAAACTTGAGCAACTAATACTAAAATTTAATCTAAACCTGCTGCCATATTTAACACTGATTTTACACTGCATATCGATATAGAAGCAACCATATCACCCTGTGTGTTTCAGATTGTGGTGGAAGGCGTGAAGGCTGGCCCTTCCCAGGAGGGCGACATGGCCTTTGATGACGTACAACTGATCGACAGCCAGTGCACTCCTCATGGCTACTGTGACTTTGAGCGCAGCATGTGTAGCTGGAGCAACCTGGGTGGAGGAGTCGACCAAGGGGACTGGCTGAGGGGCAGAGGGGCCTCTCCAAACCCCAGCACCGGACCCAGTGTTGACCATACCACCAACTCAAAACAGGGTTGGTATAGTGCATATAACACTGTGGTTGTAGGCAAAACAGGCTGGATTTGACAGAGATGTAAAATGCAATTTGCTTGATCAAGTCACTTACACTAACATCACACCTGGTGATTCAGTTATACATCACAGCTGCTTTTTTCTTAAAGCTGCACTAGGCAAGATTTAAAAAAATCTTATCAGCTTAAAACATGAAGCGGGGCTGCAACACAGAAGAGCGTCCCAACCGCTCTAATTGAGACTCTGTAGATTTGCCCTATTTGCCCAAATTCAATTCTGATGTCAAGTATGGACACAAAGTTTGTGAAAGTTAGTGAAAGCCACCAATGTGCAAAGTTGCCTAGTGTAGCTTTAATACAATACTTTATACATCACTGAAATACATTTTCTTTGAAGTGATCTTGACATTAGGGAACTGTAGGTATATCAAGTAGTTTTTCCTCAGTTTAGGGTTCTGTCTGTTGTTTTGGAGTGACCATGCCATGTTTCCCCCAGGTTACTACCTGTATGTGGACAGCTCAGTGGGCCAGTGGGGAGCCTTGTCATTTCTGATCAGTGATGTCCTCCAGCCAGCCACTAGAGGGCACTGTCTTAAATTCTGGTACCACATGTATGGCAATCACATCGGGACTCTCAAAGTCTATATAAATGACAGGTAACACGTCAATGCCTGGCGAGTAGCAACACTACCAAACATTCACTTATGTTGTCTTATACTCACATACGATTAGCAATCCTTTTGAATCACAGTTTCAATTAAACGATACTAAAGGCTCCAGTCACAAAAAAACGATGTCCTGTCCACTAGAACAATACACACCGGTGGAGACGAGGAAGGCCTTCTGCAGTGGACTGAGACAGGGAACCAGGGAGACAAGTGGCGGGAGGCCAGTGTGTCTGTGGAACATGGAGAACCATTCTGGGTAATGGGCTGATGGGCCTCAGCTAGTTCACCCTGCTCTCATCCAACACTCTTAAACATGAAGCTTTTATACAGTATACTTTTATACGTACACATTTCATACAGGGGTCAAGAGGTTGGGGCCAGTTTCTACAGAAACAACGTCCAGCATGAAAACGTTTTAATGTTCTAGGCAGCTTGATTTGTGATGAATAGGACAGGCTTCAAAACCTTCCTTTTAAGGTTCAGTATATACTGGCTATACTAGATTAGGCAATGAACTGCAACTGGTCAAGTATTAGGAAAAATCCCTTTCATCTAGCTAAGTATAAAATGACTTTACTAACACTTTTACAGTAATCCTGTTTACTCATGTCTCTGCTCAGTTTTCTGCAGTTAGTACTTAATGTGAATGACTTTGTTCTCGCCCCAGTTTGTGTTTGTGTATCAGAGGGGGATGAATACTGGTGGGGACGTTGCTCTGGATGACATCACCATCCTCCAAGGCCCCTGCTACATAGAGCCCCCAACTGACCCCCCTGCTACTAATGGTAAACAGAAACTCCCTAGATACATATCAGTATCTATACCCAACTTTACTACAGGGTACTATTCTTTACTTTGACAAACTTAACTTGAAGACAATTTACTCTGCAGCATATCATCATGCTGTGCAGGTCTGCTCTACGTTACTTAAGACCTGGGTGAACTTTGGGCTACTCTTTTTAACTTAAAGCCTTTATTGCATAATTCTGGTGTGAAATTTGATGGTTTGAACAGCATTTTATAGTATGACTGTTCTCTGTATAAGGCTGTGCTAATATTGTGTAACTACTGTGTAAGTGTACAAAATATTAGCCGCATCAACTCTTTCTATGAAATCGACTGCCCAGGTGAACCCAGGTAAACTTTCACTTATTGTATTAGATCTGCCTCACTGATGAAGGGACAGAAACAGATTAATGAGGGATTTTTGAGCCTTGACACAATTGTGACATTTGAGACAATTGACACAATTGTGGAATGTGCAAATGAAATGCAATCAACATCAGGAAGCTGCTCGTCTCATATTTTGTACACTAAATGTGATTTTCTGTGTCTGCAGATGCCTTGTCCGTAGGGCTAGCAGTTGGTCTGACTCTGTTGGCTGGGGTTGTCATCTCAGTTGTCCTCTTCGTGCTGAACAGGAAGCGCTCTATAATGTATATTGTATAAATATATAATAATAATAATAATAATAACAACATAATAAATACTATTAAACAATCATAATTAGTATTATATTGTATATAAAGCACAATAATTATGTAGTAAATTACATTAAATAATAATTATTATTATTATTATTACTTAATATACATAAATACTTATTATATTATATAATACTGTATAATACTATATATGTTTTCTTGACTTACTGTTTCTGCCTGTTTCTCAGGAGCCAGCCGAGCAACATGACGAATGATGAGTTTGACCTGAAGTCTGTGTTTGACCTGTATGACTGCAAAATAGATGTAAGTATCCAGATACAATAACAAAGCATCCTTTCCTGGCTCCATAGAGCTCAGACGGTAAAAACGTTTTGCTTTCTTCCAGGGTACACAACATGGAAGTGAATCTGGGTTTTCATTCTCCAATAATTTGTATGAACCGTCCCAAGCAACTGATTTCACAGTGGTTTCATCTGAGACTTAGTCCAGAGTGTCCTGCACTAGGAAAATACTACAGATTTAGCCCAGCGATAATTCAAACACAGAATAAAGAAGAATATAAAGAAAGAAGAATATAAAGAATAACAGTTTTGTTTAGGTTAACATTATGTAATTTTTCTGACACATTTATTATTGTACCTGTGTATTTTGTAATTAGCTTAAAACAAATGGACCATGACCAATTTGTGAATGATTTCTGTATATTGTAATTATGTTTAATTTCCATTAAAATGGTTTTGAAGTTTGTAAATGCTAAAATGATTTTGTTAATGGATTGTTTTGCTGAGAATCAAAGGATAGATTTCCAAGACAGGTTGGCTTTCATTGTTGCTTTGATGCCTGTCTGCCTATTGATCATTTAGAGCCAGATTAATGGATATTGGGCATTTATAAATCCCGGTTTCATTAAAATCAAAAACAATTATTGGATGATGAAAATCATCCTAACCAAATGAATTTCATTAGTATTGGTTTCAATGGAGAGTTTTAGTCTCAATGCTGCGTCAGAGGCTTTTCCAACCTTCCAAGAAAGGTTTTCCGGGGGAAACTGATTGCTAACTGTTAATTGACTGATTAACAGATTATAAACTACATGAGGAGGCTTTCTCATTTTTTACTTGTTATTTGTAGAGATAATCAATAACATCGAGTATAATATAGCTATAAATACACCCCTGCTTCTAGCTAATAGGGTATGTATGGGACTCCCTCTTCTCTGTGTTTCAAGAAAAGCTCAACTAAATTGTTGCTGTGTGCCATGACCAGGAAGCACTTAATATTTTACAGATGCTCGATCTCCACAGGAATGAAACTTGTTGAGCCTGTTGAGCACATTCACATTCAGGCATGTGAAGAACGCCCGGAACTATTGTCTCAGGATTGAATACCACATGATCTATGTGACTATTAGATCCAGTGTTGTTGTGGTTAAGAAGTTGACTACATTGTTGAGAGGAGGTGGATATACTCTGAACCCACCATCCAATGTATTTAAATGGTATAAAATGTGAGTGTATGCCATATACCTGTGTTTACCCTTGACTGTACTACGCGATGCATGTAAAGATTTTTTAAGGAAGCTAAAGAGGAAATGGTTTGGAACACACAAACATTTGGATATGCATTACTTTGCCTAGTCTCAAACTGAGGATTGGATATGAGAGACAAGTGCAGACTTGTTCAAGTAGCCTCCAGTAGATTCAAGTAGAGAGGATCTTTGAGGTTGGTTTTCCAGATTTATGAATCCTTCCTCAACCATGAAGCCAAAGATACATGTTAGTATTTTATTATGTACCATCAATATCATGGATAAATTCATGTGAGAATGATGATCAAAAATTACTCTCTCTCTCTCTTTATCTCTCTCTCTCACTCTCTCTCTCTCTCTCTATCTCTCTCTCTCTCTCGCTCTCTCTCTTTCCCTCACACGCATACACACACACATAGGCACACAAGAAAACAAACGCACACACACACACACACACATACACACACACATTGCCCTATAGCATGACTCAACCAAGTGAGACATGTCACACCCAACGACTCCATTGAACACTCAGTGGAACCAGTTCAATCATGAGAGGCTGGGATTATGGTTACAATAATTTATTGTGACAATCACATGGGAAATGTGCAAAATTATAGGTTTGGCGTAGAAGTATCCAGTCTTAGGGCCAAGCTCCCCAGGGGCAGGCAGGACGCATAATAGGTGGGGAGGTGGTGGAGCGCCGGTTTGATGCTGCAGGGCAGCAGCAGCTGATATGACAGCAGCTGAGGGAGTAAAAGTATGTGTATCAGTTTGTGATTGGTTCCCAGAGTACATTACATTACATTACATCGCAGTCACTTAGCAGACGCATTTAGCGACTTACAGAAAGTGCATTCAACGTAGGTCAGCACGAGAACTACTAGTCACCAGGAATCGTAAGTGCATTTCCTTCCTAAACAAGCATCTAAGAGCAGAACCAGTGCTGAGTGCAATAAGTTAGCTACCTACTTTTTATTTAAACAAATGAGACAAATAAGTGAAGCAAATAAGTAAGTGCTAAGAGGAAGGGTCAGGGTTAGAGTAGGTGAAAGGGAAGGTGTTTGGAGCATGGGCTAGGGTGGTTGGATGATTCAAACTGACAGCTGACGGAATTTATGAGAGGTAGCCTTCCTGATTGAGCTTGGGCTAAGCTCCATTTGTTGCAGGTGACTAAACCCCCTGTCTACACACATCACATTAAAGGGAGGGTGAGAGGGTGAAGACTGAGGAGCAAAAATGGGAGTAGAAATTGAGATCATAAAACCTGGAGATGGTGAGGCTGCTTTATTCCAGCTGTATCAATGTATAAAATTATTTCCTTTTCCAACAATATAGTTTAGTTTACCCATATTCTCATTTCAGGAGTGACCTTTCCAAAAAATGGACAAAACGTCAATGTGCACTATACTGGTGAGTCGGAGGACCTACTGTATATGTATATGCAAACATATCAATGCTGACAAGACATTTAATTATTTTATTAATCTATTTATACTAAGAAAATATTTTACACATGAATCCAAAATGACAAGCATGCCTTTATAAAATGTTTATAGGAGCAAAGCTATTAAATGATTTGCTTTTTTGAATTTATTGTTTACATAGGTGCTATGCACAGACACTGTGCTTGAAATACTGTTGCTGTCAAAATTCTGCCTTTTTGTGTGTACTGGACAATGTAACTCTCAATTGTAATGAATTAAAGATGCAACAAAAAAAGTTAGTTAACCTGCACAAAGCTTAGGAGAGAACTGCATTTGTAGAGAAAGTATGCGGAGGAGTTGATCATCATTTTATTTAACAGGCACACTGACCAATGGAAAAAAGTTTGACTCCTCAAGGGACAGGGGAACGCCGTTCAAATTCAAGCTTGGAACTGGTAAGGTGATTCGTGGCTGGGACGAGGGAATAGCCAAGGTAAGGAGTGGTGCCACTAATATGTCGATATTAAATAAATATCAACAACATATTTCCTTCATATAACTTAGTGAACACTGCTTTTCATCATCTCTGCAGATGAGCCTTGGCGAGCAGGCTAAGTTGACCTGCTCCCCAGACTTTGCCTATGGCAGCCAAGGATACCCCCCGGTCATCCCAGAAAACGCTACTCTCATCTTCGATGTGGAGCTGCTTAGCTTGGAAGCCTAAAGCTGGTGGACTCACTGGTTTTAATTCTACTCAAATTCTCAAGAATGATTGTTTAAAGTTGCTATGTGTAATAATTCTATATGAAATAAATATATCAATGCCAAATTGAAGGAACAGTTCACCCCAAAACTCACTCCCTGTACTGTACCTTCATCTATTCACATTAGAGAGAATTTGACCACACACTGCTGTTCTTCCTTCCCTTTGGATGTTTGCAGCCTACTGTGTTGATTCATTTGCAAAAAGCTTTCACTGATCTCACAATTATTATCTGATGGTCACAGTACAGTCTCATAGGAAAACAGGCAACTTTCAGTTAACAAATTAACTGGTTTCTTGTGCAATTATAGCACATGCAGTTACACATTGTAGCACATTATGTTTGGATCCACGCTGTGATGAAGGCTCTCCAGGCAAAATTCAAAGAGTTGTGAGTTTGGCAAACCCTCAAATTAGCAAACTATTTTACTCATGTATAACTTATACAGTGCTCCAGATTTTTAGGTCATCGATGCATCAGAACTAAACATCGTTTTGTGTTTTTGGTGGTCTGGGGCTATCTTGACAGGCTCAGAATATGGATGGACCAATTGAACATTTGAAGTAATAAAGTTAAATGGTAGTATGTAGTAAGTAATAATAAGTAATAGTAGTAAGTAGTTAGCAGAGGAATGCAGAGAGAAGAGCAGGCAAATTCAGACACGGTGAGAACGTTGAAAAGCAGTAATTAACACCTTTAAACATTTGCCTCCAGGCAAATCAGTCAATAATGTTTCATAACAACAACATTGCTGTCAAACAGGATTCTGTTCTGTTGGCTTCACTGGATTGCAGTGCTTATAACCTGGGGCCATCTGCAGCAAGTCTGCAATTGTGAAATAGCACAAGTGGCTGATGAACTACTTTTTTTGTCACTAACCTCCCTGAGACCTGACCCCTGTTAAGACATTCAATTTTCATGCCACGACTCCTACACAGATAAACAAGCAGCATAATGTTCAAATAATATTCCTATGGGGGATTATGATATGTCTTTTGTACATAACAGTGAGTTTATAGCAGGGGTGTCCAATCATGTGCCATGGAGGGCTGAGTGTATGCAGGTTTTCATTCCAACCAAACAATACACCAGCTGAGGAGGGACTAATCAGTGAAATCACCTGGTGTAGTCTTTGGTTGGAGTGAAAACCTGCATACACTCGGCCCTCCATGGCACATGATTGGACACCCCTGGTTTATAGTGGCCTTGTTATGTTTGTCTCCTATAACATCATTATACAATTCTTAGAGTATTCCTATTGGAACATATAGTTTTATACTTGTATAGTATCCCTTTAAATTGTATTATAGGATTACTAAAGGTCTTTCTCAAAACTCACACCATCTTTATCAGATGTGCAGATGTACTCGTGATACACAGTAATCAATATTGGGTTATTTTGCTCATGTCAATTATCGCTGATTTCGCTCATTCGTGGTAACTGTGTACTGTGAGTATCTCCCGTGTTTCAAAGTTTAAGTCAAGTGGAAGTCCTCGTCCTCGTATGGAAGTGTCAACCACGATTGACAACTGACATCTAGTGGGAAAAGTAAGAATTGAAGTGGGGACACAATTTATGCTGCCTTCAAATGCTCCTGGTAAACTTGTACTTTAGAAGTCGTACTATATGACGTCGACACATCCAGGTGCTTTTGAGTCTGAAACATTAGAAACATTAACAAAATAGATCCTGTAATAAAGTATTTTTTATGGCTATTGTTCTATGATGTAAATCAAGCGGCACAGAGCAACTTTGCGCTAGAGTGGCAGCATGCAGAGAAGAAAATGTGCCTCGGGGATATAGCTGTGGTTTAAATGAGTGTATTAGCCAAAAGATGCTGCATGCATCACGTGCACCATCAAATATTGACACGGCTGTCCACCCTTTAAACGTCACATCTTGGCAACTCTGGCATCATTGAGAATTCAGACTTTCCCTTTGATTTTGAACACTTTGTTCGGTCGTTTATGTGTGCTGAAGTCATGGTCGCAATTTTTACGACAGCAATTTAGGGCAGCATTTGGACACGCGCAGTTACTTGAGCGAAGCGCCAGCAGTTCAGGTCATCGCCAACAATATTTGCAGCTGAGAATAAGGGATATAACACTTAGGCGTATGCGGTCTCCAAATAATTGTGAAAATATTTTCTTCAGCATGGACAGCGACACGGCAACAAACTTTAAACTTACATAGGCAATGCAGCAAGTTCGATATTGCGCACATCCATGACTTTTTTTGCGCTTTAAAGTTTCATTGCGAACTGAGAGGAAGGATGGCGATGGTAAAGACACTCCATCTCGTTGCCGGGATGATGATTTATTTCCAGTTTCATATAAGCCACATGGAGTTAAAATCTACCTATGGTAAGTCATGTGAAACTCCTCTTTGAATCCATGTAGAGTGCAACCCGCTGTTGTTAGTGGCACTGTTCACTGTTATGAACGCTGTTAGGATCATCATCATTGGATAGGAGCAGAACCGGACAATTGGCGCAATATAGCGTCTCAGTAATTTAGCACCATTGCAATAAAGATACTGTACTATATTACTGGGATTGGTAAAGGCATATCATTATATAGGGTTGCATCACGTGATATTGTTTTCAATAAATAAAATACAATCAGTTTTTATCAATGCTTAATGTAGAACAGCTCACTGTTTCCGATCTGCACTATTACTTCCCCAGTATATCAAAGACTGCAGAGTTTCAGTGCACTGCTCATGTCATACTAGAGGTCATCAGTCTTCTGAAAGGCAGACACAACACCCACCACGGCCTGGCCTCTTGTGGCTGGTCCTGGACCTGTTGGTGTGAAGAATGTGCGGCATGCTTTCACCCTCTGCTGTGAAGAAGGGAGTTGGGACACACTGTTGTCACTGGGGGGACCATGTGTGTTTGCCACATGGTCCAGGCCGAGGAATTGTTTTTGTGCTTTTGCATGGCATTGCAAGATGCAGGGATCGATTTGCAGATGTTTGAAATGTTCTAGTGGGCATTCTTGATATTTGTGGCAAGTACTTCTATTTTGAAAATAAGTCATATTAAGATACTCACCAAACATGCTGTAGCAGATCATCTTGCTCCATCGTGTATCTTTCAAACACAACAAGAAAGAAACGGTGTAATCATGACAACAACAGATTATTTCCTCTGCAATACCTAGGAGTCTACCATACTGATATGCAGGAGCGGGGTCCTCCAGAGGGAAGGTTGGATGCAGACTTAGAGGGGCCCAAGCCCAGGTGGAGGAGGTGGGCGTCCAGACTCAAGTCTGAGGCCCCTGGTTGGGCCACTGATAAGAGGGGCCACTACCGAGACCAGCATCACCCAGAGGACTCAGACCCAGACCTGCTGACTGAGGAGGGACATGACAATTCTTCACAGATAGTGGTGGGTTTACTGTGCAGTCATGACACAAGTGTCAGAAGAACAAGAGATATAATTAAAGTCACAAGGGAACAGCATTTCAATGGTGTTTGCTTCTGTAATTCAATGTGTTTGAAACAGGGTGGGACATGATGCAGGTTGGACCATAAAACATGGAAAGAGAAAGGCAGTGAAGCATACTGCATACTTGTTGGTGAACCATTGGCTATGAAATGATTTGCGCATAATCTTAAATACTCACAAATTCCAGATTCGTCAAAATTACTACATTTCAACCATGGTGTCTTAGGAAAAGAAACACTTGTAAATGCACAGCGGTACCATGATGCCACTCGTGCCACTTTGAAAGTTGTAGATTTTATATGATGGGAGAAGTGAAGGGGATTGTTGAAACATCTGTGATGCATTGTTGGTTAGAATTGTATGTATTCCTACTACTACGACATGAAGTAACCACTAAAATACACCATTTACCAAAAAGTAAAAGTAATGTGATTTTGATATAAAAATATGAGGAAATAAAAAAGGTGAACGGTATGATATGGAGAATTAGCTATCACGGTGAAAAAGTCATTTTTCATTTCGTTGTGACTTTAATGCTGCATCCTCGCAGACAGTCATGTGTCATGTATGTTGGCGGCACTTCAATAGCAGTATTTTTGGCAGGACATTGATCATGTCTACTATACATCTAAAATCTATGGTGCTGGAGACCCGGCCAGTAAAGAGCTGTGGGTGGACATTGATGAGATGGAGGAGGACAGCTGGAAGGTCCATGGGTTCCTGTCCAGCACCCACAGACAAGCAGAGGTATGGGATCAGTGCATGTGAATGGATTGAAGTATCATTGCTTTTTTGCAAATGAAATAGCTATTATAGAGAAAGTACAGTATAGGAGCACATGTATAGAGAGCGGGGGTGTGGGCAAGTTACTTTGAATTCATTCCTGAAAGAAAATAAATTCACAATTTCAAAAAAAGGTCATTTTATCCAATCTATCGAGACATTTAGGTGAAGGCTCTGTCATTACTTTATGGACAGCAGTTTCTGTTTACATTTTGCACATTGACAATGAATTGACACCCTACTATACATCTACATTTCCTGATAGGAAAAACAATATATAGGAACAACAACTCTCACAGTCTCACTTGCTGCATTTTAAATGATAGATTCTTCATGTATTATTGGTACCAGGGATTGTTGCTTGTCCTTAGTACACAGATGATAGTGGACTTTGCTTTTCTTTCTTTACAGAGAGTGAATCTTTCCTTTGACTTTCCTTTCTATGGCCATATACTAAAGAAAATCACTGTGGCAACTGGAGGTGAGTCTTCTATACAAATTGAGTGAACTGCAGCTTGGGAATTATAAGTTTCTATCTGCGTACAGAGTAGTTGAGATAATGAACCTTATTGTTTGCACACAAGAAACATCAAAGAACATTTCAGATTTTTTTATCCCCTTAAATTAACTGAAACTTTGACTAATGCTATGTGCTATGAGTTACATTCTACGAAGAACATTCAACATCAAATGAAGACGTGCAGTTCCAAGGTCACATGGTTGATTGAGGGATATTGGGGGAATACTCACAGCCTACACGCTTACTGATGGTACCCTATCTGTGTGTGTGTGTGTGTTTTCTTCTCCCAGGTTTCATTTACACTGGTGACATCATCCACCGAATGCTAACAGCCACTCAGTACATCGCCCCTCTCATGGCTAACTTTGACCCAAGCGTGTCCAAAAACTCAACTGTATTTTACTTTGACAATGGTAAGAGAAGGAGGAGTTACCGTAATCCTTCACTGTACAATGATTTTATTGGTGACATCACTTGTGACTCTTGACACTTTTTCTTTTTGGAAAAGCTGCTGTATATTTACACTGTATGTGTATGTTGTTGTGTTTATACCAAAGGTGGAAGTAACTAATTACATTTACTCCCATGTACTTTTTGAGTTGTTTTTTTTTAAGTCAGTAACTTTACTTTTACTTACTTATTTAGTACTTGAGTAGGATATTTTAGTATCCTTTACACCCCTAGTGTATACCCTAAATGTGCATGGTTGTGTGTGTGTGTGTGTGTGTGTGTGTGTGTGTGTGTGTGTGTGTGTGTGTGTGTGTGTGTGTGTGTGTGTGTGTGTGTGTGTGTGTGTGTGTGTGTGTGTGTGTGTGTGTGTGTAGGCACAGCATTAGTGGTGCAGTGGAACCGCGTTCAGCTGCAAGACAGCTTCACTCTGGGAACTTTCACCTTCCAGGCCATACTGCACAGTGATGGACGGATCGTCTTTGTCTACAAAGAGGTGATGTTGGTCCTCTTCTTCATCTTCCTCTTTCAGTGGGAAATGAGTTTGATCTAAACTGCGGTCTCATTTGCATTTTTCACTTTTTCTTTGATAGATTCCCTTCGATATCAATGACATCAGTGCAGAGAATCATCCCGTCAAAGTGGGCCTGTCAGATGCTTTTGTGGTGATTCATGAGATAGAGCAGATACCCAGTGAGTAGCAGATTAGTCATATGTGAATTTTATTTGCATCACTCCTGTTCAACTTCAAAATATCAAACTTTAATGAGAAAACCAGCCTTGTTTCTGGATTTCTGCTGGGGTTTTCTTCAAGTGATGCATTGGGATTTAAAAGGGCTCATAAAAGTTTCCGAAGCCCAAGACTATTTTGAATGGGCCTTGTCCTGACTTACTGCTTTCTGCCATTATTGTTGTTGCTTTGACTTCCCTGCACTGTGGCCGCTAGCCTCACCTTCATAGCCACAACCCACACCAAATGGTATGAACCCCAAAATGTCCTGCACATCACTGAAAAGCCAATTTCAGATAATGGGGGGATTTAGCTATGTACATGCAGGGTCACAGACAGACACAGACTGATACTGTGCAATATCCTATTTATTTATGGTTATTTTAATCTGCAGAAAGTTGCCTACTGTAGCTTTAAACAAAGACTTGTTGTCTCAGCAGTCTACACTGTTGCATTCTTTGTGCCTTGCTTCAGATGTTCGGAGGAGGACCATCTATGAGTATCACAAAGTTGACATCCTTAAGTCCAAAATCTCCAATTCTACAGCTGTCGAGATGCTACCTCTCCCTAGTAAGTTAATCTTACCTACAGTTTAGACACACAGAGTGGTGCGGCTGAGCAGAGAAACCACAATAACAGTGTACACACTCCCCTAGTCATAGATTCATTCAAACTATGTATTTTTAGTCAGTAAACCCATTCTACTAAAACTATTTTGTATTTTTGTTAGCCTGTCTTGCTGTTAGCCTTGTCAACCTTTGTTTTTTTGTCTGTCTCCTCTGTCAGCAAACTGTAAAATGGTAGGAATTAATAACTTAGTAATGCTAACAGGTGTAAAGAGAGACTGCGTACATGCACATACACAGCAGGATGGTCGTGCATGTGCACATAAGGTTCATTTCAGGTCTCTTCCTGCACACTCTTCTCTCACCCCATTGTATTTCTTTATTCTCAGCATGCCTCCAGTTCTCCAGCTGTGGACCATGTGTCACATCTCAGATTGGCTTTAACTGTAGCTGGTGCAGTCGGCTGCAAAGGTAAAGAGCACTCTTTGAAGTTCAAATGTGGTCAAAAATCCAAGCTCTTTATGGTATTTGAGATTGTGATCGTTTGACATATCACAAATCAGGGATGGGGACTTGATATGGTATAAAATGTGTAAAGTGTTTTTTTCTATTTAGGTTGCATGTGACTATGACATTGCTAAATGTCACTCTGATGCACGGTTCTGACAGGCACAACAGCAGCATGCCAGCTGCAATGCCATTTGTAATAGCATTTGGTTACAAAGACTTTTGTATGTCATGGTTTAGGCAGACTGTCTGAGACTTCACTCTGACAGTCTTGTCCTTGGACTTGCATTCAGTGACTTAGGAACATCTCGGTCACAAATATATTTTAAGTATTTGTGGTAGTTGAGTGTTAAGCCTGTGGTAACGGCTCTATTTACTTCCTTTGTCAGATGCTCCAGTGGCTTCGATCGGAATCGCCAGGATTGGGTTGACCTCGGCTGCCCGGAGGAGGTGCTTATTTGACATTAAACTGCAGGCATTTAACTGTAATAGACCTGAGCATCACGTGTACCTGTCTACGTAGGAAAATAAATTGATGTTCCTTTTGCAGAGAAGGGATCCTAGGTGCGTCCAAATGACAATCATCAGAAACACTACATCTCACCACCTCACACACACGACCACTCCAGTCATCACGACTACAGTGCAGCAGAGGACCTCCAGCACCACCTCCACCCCCCTTAGCAAGATCTCCACTGCCACCAACCCCCCCACGTGCAGCAGCACAACCAGAAGAATAATGCCCACTCCCCAGACCCCTACCAGCAAACCTACAGAGGGTTGGTACTTGGCCTTTCAAGTCATTGAAAATTAATAATATGGTTCTCAGACTGAATTTTCAAGACTCCGACGATTCTTTACGTGATAGTTTTACACCAGTGAATTTAAATTGCAGTGTTGACTGTTTTAATTCATGCTTTAAACTATACAGTCATTTCCAGTTCTGACCTATTACAGTGCAGGGTAGGGCTGAAGTTGTCATCATCTCATGAATTTGTTCTTGTTGTCATTGCATGGTATTTAGGCCCAAGGTATTCTGTGAGGCTTTTGGAGGAGTTTGAGGGTCAAGTGGTCAGCTATTTCCCAGCCCTCTGTTAGCTCATAGCTGAGCGTATACAATGCCATGTTAAATACTGCATACTGTCCTGAGCTACTGAAGGATGGCTCTATGGATCTGTATCTGTGTCTTGGTTGGGTCAAAATATGTGAGAGCTATAATTTTGGCTGCTTCTTGGCAGTTTATTTTGAAGTGAGAAGTCTGACGGTCAGGGGCTTTCAGGGGTTTTCGCCCACACCAAATGGCAGATGTCATGTCATTTAGATGTGTCTATGTTGATTTTTATTCTTCTAAATGACTCTTTGCACATCAGTGAAGCACTAAAGTCATTCCTGGTCGCTTGTGTATGTAATGGTACTGAAATATACATTTTTGCAGTGTTCATTGATCAGTTTAATTAATCTTTAATCTTGTTTCTGTTTACATTTTGTATCATGTGACCACATCATATTAACAACTGATATGGCTGAAATTTGAGTTTGACTTGAAAAGGTGAAGTCTTAATAAAATGATGTATTAGAAATTAGAGTATGAATAGCATCGCTGAGTGTCACTATCACTGTGTTACAGCAGCAGAAGTGGAAAGTGCTGAGGAGGGTGAGGAGCGACTGCAGACTGGTCTCCTAGTGGGCATCATCCTGGTGATGGTTGTCATGGCAACAGCGGTCCTTCTGACTGCCTACATGTACAACCACCCCACCTCCAGTGCCAGCCTCTTCTTCATGGAGGTCAGTGACACCTTGCTGCTAGTACCTGTGCATTAACCTTCCTCAGTTTGAATTACCACTTAAAGGGGCATAAGTAATATATGACCGTTATTGACCTCTATTGGTAACCAGTAGGAATTGATTGATAGAACAACATTGATAGAACTTGATAGAAAGTGAGTTTTGAAGCCAGCACCTGGCAAAGTGATTGTTGAGTCATTGGTATTGATCAATATCTCTATCAATGCCCATATTATTGTCATTTTTTTTGCTATGCGGCAGTAAAACCTTACTTCTATATAACCCCTTTAAAATCTGGTTTATTGGAAAATTGCATCTTGTTTCTGTGTTTCATTCTGTGCCCCGCCCACAGCGGCGCCCTACCCACTGGCCTACCATGAAGTTCCGCCGCGGCTCCGGCAACCCGTCCTATGCCGAGGTGGAGGCTGCCGGGCAGGACAAGGACAGCATGGTGGTCATAGACCCCAAACAGGCTTTTACCATATCGCACAGAAGAGAGAGCGACCAGAAAGAAGGCTTCATAGTTCCTGATCAGAGGGAGCGCTTCCTGGTTTCAGAGAGCTCCTGACTAGAACTACATGTCCCAGAAGTCTTTGGGATGGAGCTGGTTCCTTTCCTGAATGCTGTGATGTTCTTTTCTATTCAACTGTGGCTCAAGTTCACTTTAAGGACAGAATTTGAGGATTCAGAGAGGAAAACTCCAAACCTCTGTGAGGAAATATGTAAAGTATATTTTACTGATGGACGTGGCTGCAAGTGTGGCTGGATGTTTGCATTTGCTTGTTGAGCCAAACCTACTCCGAGACTGACTGTCACTATTGAGAGGGGATATTTTGAACAGCATAAAGCTGTGCCAATGGAAAACCCTCTGTCTAATGGCAGGTATGTGTGAAAAACGTGTGTTTACTCTGCTCAGGTCATTCACCGATGTTTACTGCAACGTTATAAAGAGCAAGAGGTGGCGATGTTGAAAGCTTGTTTTGTGTATATGTCTCCCAGACGCGGGTGTTATTTCTCTGAGGTCTTATGTGTCATTCATAAGGAGGAATGTCATATTCAGGTGTCATTTCCTCGTCTCAAAAACACAGACCGAATTCCTCACCGTTACACCCACGTGCATCTACCTTGAGGAGACGGGGAGACGGGGGAGGGGGGGCAGAGGCTTCTCAATGCTGTTTATCTCAGTGCATAATAATATATTTTCACATATATTGTCACAGTGGAACGAATGTTTGACTTTGGGAATATCTTTTATTTATGATCTGTAGTTAATTGAAATAAAAGCATAAAAACATGAAGACTTTACTGATTGCTTTACTGTACATCAAATATGTACAGTAAGATTACAACGACCCAACACCCGTGGAGCTTGATGTAAAATGTTAGGTTTGCAACAAAATACAGTTCTCTATAGTCAATAGTCAATAGTTAATCAGTATTTGGCAGTATAACAAATTACTGGGTTAGGACATGATATAGTCTTTCACAACATTTTTTCTAACATGCTATAATTGTTCCCATGTATGATAGCTCTAATCTGTCTATTATTTAATGACGTACGATAAGTACAGTGTCAATCACAGGTTTCATCCAGTGGATATACTGCTTGTTTAGCATTTATATGGCTTTATTCATCAACAAGTTAAATGGTCAACTAACAAATAATTTAACTCATTGGCATAGTTGAGATACATGCTCTACAAAAACATTTTACAATGTCTTTTTACACATTTGAAGTACTAATTTCACCACTTTTATCTCACTGTAAGGAAATCTACAACAGTCTTGTTCACTGCTGTTGTGGCAAAAAGTTTACAACTCAAATTTAAGTGATTTTCCTATTCTTACTTGAGCTGAGAGTTTAGCTGGTCCTGTATAGGTTTAAACTCTTCAAAGCCCATGATACATTTTCAAAAATGTGTGGTCATCAATCTGGAAATAAAGCTGTTTTTCTAAATTCCTGAAAACGTGACATTTGAAGAAGTTTGAATACACCAGCAGTGATATACAGCACAAAAACAGAAAACGCACACAATACTGTCTCATATTCTCTGAGGCGTCTTTAGTGTGGAATTAAGGCAGGTAGCACCCATCCATATGGATCACATAGAGGCCTGTAGGCTGCAGAGTCACAGGATCAAGGCACTGCTGTGGTGGAAGATGCTGTGAGGGTCCCGGTTGGGTCGTCACATGGTACCAGCCAGCCTGACTTAAGCTTCCTTGTCTTTTGAGACATAATGGAACGAAGAAAATTAAACTCTGCACAGACTCAAGTAATTGTAACAAACATCAATGTTTGGTAAAATATTGGGACAAGGAGTCGCTTACCTTTCATCGGCGGCGCAGGTAAACGTCTTCTCAGTTGTCTTGATGAGTCCAGGGTAATAGACTGCAAACAGAAGCACACGAAAAACAAGGTTTCTTCACTCTTATCCCAAGTGCATGACACAGTTTCTGATTTCAAACACTGTTGACATAAGAAGTATACTTATGTGCACTGATACCGTACCGTAACCGGTATGGTCCTGGCCTTAGTGAAGCGTGACTGTGGGTCCACATTGAGGCCGGCGCTCTTCAGAGCAGCAATCCTGGCTGAGATGTCAGATATCTACAGCATACACAGCACAGTGAAATGAAAAGAAAGAGTGGATGGATACTAGTAACTATCTGTCACATTACTAAACCTCTCAGGTAGCAGTAGAGCACAAGTTTAATTTTTAACCTGTAGAAGAAGTTTAGGACCCCATTATATGCCTCTTACAACTCTAAAGATGGTTGTCTAGCCAGCTCAAACCCACCTGTAGCTCAGACTGTTGCACCTTGGCAGCTGCTGATGCCACCTGTTCTTCCAGAAAGGACAGCTCCTTGTCGGAGGTGGCACTGCTGATGCCCCTGGCACACTCCTCCAGGTCACTTAGCTCCGTCTCCAGGCTGTACACTGTGCCGGCTGCCACATACACCTGGAACATTTCCACCAGGGATGAACACAACTGAGTCAGATCAGATAGCCACAATTTTATGTATTACCTGGCACTTCTTCATATATACACATATTTTAGGAACACTCTTTACTATTGGTTGCTTATAATGTTGCAGATCCTATAAGCTTAAATAATACTACTACTGTATACTATTGTTGCACTTATTTTAAGTCGTTCTGGATAAGCATCTCAGGTAAATGCCTGAGTCAGATTCATTCCTAGTTCTTTTAATAAATAAATAATAGATTGACATGAAGCTGAACTGACATTCTCCTCCAGTCTGGAGAACTGTTGGTCCAGCTTCTTGGGGTCTGTGTTTGGGGGCAGTGAGGCGGCGACGGGGCGGGGTCTGCTCTCGTCTCCTCCCTCCACCCCCCGGAGCAGCTCCTCTGTAGCATTCAGCACCTTCAGCACCTCAGTGGTGATGCTGCGCAGGGACACCGCTGAGTACCTCTACAATGTGCACACACACACACACACACAAAAGCAAGCACGTATGCCAGATACTTCAGATACATTAAAGATACATTAAAGCACATACAAATCAGGGTTCAACCGATATGAGTTTATGAAGACTGATAACAATATTTTTGTATTGAAGGTGCAAGAAAATGTGAGAGGAAAACAGGTGAAAAGTAGAATGAGAGGTGCAGTTGTTTCTTTATTGGCAATGATAGCCGTCATTATCTACCACGCTGCTTCCACAACGCAAAACAAGAGAGGTTTTGCAAAGTAATGTGTGCACTCTCACCCGCTCTAGCAGAGTTGATATAAACTGTATTGTTTTGTCTAGCTCCATGTCCCTATCCTAGTACACAGAAGAAAGAAGAGAAAACACAGAAATAGAGGTTAGATAGCGAGAAAAGAAGTGGCATCAAGCTGTTAGTGTTACTGTTTAGTAGTTAATTGTAATGCAGAGAGCATCTTAAGGCAATGATACACGGACCAACTCTAATGGGCAACAGTGCCTAATGAGCCACCTCAGTAATGTTACTTTGATCACATAGCAACAGCCTGTTGCTGGGAAGACTTATGTCTCACTTGGTAAGTGTTACCGGGAGTGTTGCCCATCTATGTTGCCCAACAAAACTGCTCAGTGTATCACCATCACAGAGCTGCAGTTCTTACATTTTGGATCTCCTCGGGTGACAGTATCCCCTCCTGATCAGAGGGGGCGCTCTCCACATCTTCTGCATTTGTTTCTTTGGTTCCTTCTACTTTTTCATTCGTTTTCTTCCCGGTGATATCTCCCCGCCTCTCCATCTTTTGCACATCTACCAGCATCTTTTCTCTCGTGTCCTTTTGTTCCTCCTCTTCCACTTCCATTCTTTTGTGTGCCCATTTGGCTTCACCTGTCTCTTGGGGTATCTCATTGATTGTCTCTAAATTTGGTTGTTCAGCTCTATCCTGTGGATCTGGTTTTGTCTCTTGCTGCCCATTTTTGCATGCAGCAACTCCAAGCTCTCCTTTATTTGGCTCAATCACATTTTCACCTGGTCTTTCTCCCTCACCTGCAACTGACTCTGGCATCCTGTTTTCACCTTGTCTTCCAAACTCTTCTGCAGGTACTGTCTCTTTTGATTCATTCCTGCTCTGTGCATCTACCATCTTCTCTTCGGATCCAGTTTCCCCCCCTATCTTGTCATTTTCATCTGTCTCTATTTCCTCTAGTTCTTTATTTGTTCCCATTATTTCCCCAAATGCATCCTTAACTTTGTCACCTGCGTCTACCTGCATCTCTTCCAGAGAAATCATCAACATACTACGGATTATTCTGCCAAATTCCACATCTTCTTCAATTTCCTCTGTTTCCCATCTCCCCTTTCTCTCTTTGACTTCTCTGGTCTCTCCTTCTCCTTCCTCTTCATCTGACTTGTCCACTTCTGGTTTATGTTGTAAAATATTCTCTTGTTGGACTCTTGTCCCATTTAAAAGTATAGCTATCCTCTCTTCAGTCATTTCCTTCATCATCACGTTGTCTGTTCCATCTCTGTGTCTGTCTTTGTCTGTGTCTCTCACTATGTTTTCATTGCACTCTTCACTCTTGTCTTTTTCTACTTTTTTTGCATTTTCCAACGTCACTCCTTCCGACTCAACTTCATCCCCAAAGTCAAACATTTTCATATCAAAGTCACCGATGCTTTCTCTCCTCTCCTTTTGCACCACTTTTTCCCTCTCCATCTTCATAGACCACAGGTCCTCCCTCTCAAGCTCTCCTTTATTTACTACTTCCTCCCTCTCTCCTTTGTTCTCTGCTCTATCCAGCTCATCTTCAGTGGAGGAGAACTGACAGGCACTGACTAGACTGGCCAAGTCACATACCTGAGCAGCCTGGACTGCTTTTTCTGCCTCCATTTTCCACAAGGTCTCTTTGTCTATCACTTCCTCCCTCTCTTCCGCTTTCCCTTCATCATCCTCTTTCCCTTCGCCTCTGCCTACGCTGTCCAACTCATCCTCGCTGGATGAAAACTCAGTGGCATTGACTTGCCTAGCTAATCTGCACAGTTTCGCCACCAGCTCCTCTTTCTGTCCATCCTCCTCTTTTCCTCTCTCCCTCTCTCCATCGCTGAGGCCACCTCTGTCCAGCTCATCCTCTGTAGATGAGAACTGGTTAGCCCTGACTTGTTTTTCTAGCTGACACAATTTAAAAGTAAGCGCTTCTGTCCTTGCCTCCGTCTTTTCTTCGTTCTCCTTCTGAATATCTTCCTCCCTGTCTCCCGTACACTGGCCCACTCTGTCTAGCTCGTCCTCAGTGGATGTTAAGTATGTGATGCTGGACCGGGCAACAAGCCTGTACAGTTGGTATTTCATCTTCTCGTTGTATTCTTCCATCTCTTTGGTCCTCTCTTCCTCCCCTTTCTCATCCTCTGTTCCTCCTCCGTTCACATCAATTTCCATCTTCCATAACCTCTCATCTTCTTCCTGATCTCGATCACTGCCTCCTCTCCTGTCCTCTCTCTCTCCATTGTTGTCTCTCCCTCTGTCAAATTCATCTTCGTCAGTGGAAGGGTGGCAGATGCTAACTTGGCTTGCTAGCTGTTGCAGTTTGATAATAAGTTCCTGGTCCATTTGATTGGCTCCACATCCAGGAACGTCACTCTCAAGGTCAAAAGGTTCAGGGGTTGCGCCCCCAGAAGTCAATGTGTCAGGGGTCGCAACATCAGAAGCATGTTGAGATTCGTTGTCCTTTTTCACATTGCATTCGTAATCCTGTGAATTTAAGAAATGCTGGGTTCAAAACGAGGGTTTTTATTTTCTCTGGGGCTTAGAAACATGAATATGGTTAACAAATGTGACTGCTTTCTAAATCCATCTTTCATTTCCATGAAAGTCACTTTCAGCTGCTTCCCCTGGAATTCAGCATCAGCATTTCAACATATTTTAATCTGATTGATTCTCCCACAGGGGGAATTTGAGACTGCTGAATTTATTTCTAGTATTTGTTTACCTCTAGATGAATTAGACAGCCACCAGACTGTATGCCACCAGCCATCAGACAAAAATGGCCCCAGCCTCAGCTAACAAGGCAGGTGCCTGCACTGTTTATACCAACAAACCTGGACTTTTGCATTCTATTGGACTAATCTATACAACATTTGCTTGCACAGTTTCTGATCTGTATATATTTCCGTACATTCTCTGCATAAGCACATATCTGCCCTTATGCTGCCTCCATCCATTATGTTCTGATAAAAATAGTAATAATGAGAATAGACAATAATGCACATATCCTTTGCACATTGTCACTTTTTCTGTGCAGATGGTACCTCCATCTGAAGTTTTGATAAGGGGATAGCAATGCACACATCCAAATCAACACATCCTGTATCATATATTATATACATCTGCAAACTGATGTTTGTTTTAATTTGTTTTGATTATTGTATATATTCTGCATTAATTTGTTGTTATTTTGTCCATACAAAATCCTGCATTATATTCATGCATTATATTCAACATGTTCTAGTGTTGCACATGTTTATATATCCCCCATCTGCTATATTCCTATTTATATTCTGGTTTTCTCTGCTGTGTCCTATTACTATTTGCTGCTGCAATGACCCAATTTCCCAACGGGCATCATTAAAGTTACATCTTATCCTAATAGTACAAATCTATAGTTAGTAATCTATAGTTCTATGTAATCTCTTGTTGTTACCGGCACAGCAGAAGAAGTTGGTACCTGCTCCTTCTTACTCCTCCTTTTCTTCCACGATCTCCTCACTTTTCTCACTTCCAGCTCATCAGCCCCGCTGCTGTCCTCTCCTGCTCCTTCGGGATTAAAGTTCACATCAATGATACTGGTCCGCCTGATCTCCTGGGACAATTTCCTCTTAAAAAGGGCTAGTAGAGGCTTATTAGGCTTCACGTTTCCCTCAGAGTCTGAAAACAGGACATCCCGGCTGCCTCGGCGGGACAAGACAAGAGGGGAGGGGGTCCTGGTTTGGAGACTGTCGGGGTCCTGGGTGTCATGGAGGTTGAAGTTAGAGTCTGTCATTTTTCTGTGGAACTCCTGCAGGGCGGCACCCCAGGAGCTGTCGGGCTCGGGCTTCGCTTCATTGTCGGAGCCCATGCCTTCGTAGGCAGAGACCACTCCAGACTCCCTCTCCAAGGCACTGTAGACCAGGCTCTTCCTTTTGGTCAACAGGCTGGGACGTGACAGCTGGGCACTCTGCAGGGCAATCCAGTTCCCGTCAGAACTCTTCAGCATTGAGGACACACCTCCATATGCACACGCACACACACACACACACACACACACACACACACACACACACACACACACACATAAGGAGACAGACATACAAACAAGCAGAGCACGTATGCCAAACAAGCATACCACACAAAGTACAATTACACGTGTAGCAAACAGACAAAACAACCAACAACAAACACAGTGGAAGAATATTTCTGTCAGTTATCATTTTAAAATTACTTCAGCCATAATGTAAAAACATTGGATAAGCTTAACATGATCTTACTAGAGTTGTCCAGCCGGTCTACACTCTTCCAAGTAGACATGGCTGACCCTCCTGCTTCTTTCTTTAACCCCTGCAGAGGGTCTTGGGAAACCCCAGAGTTCAGATCTGGAGGGTCATAGTCCAATAGGGAGAAGGAAGAGCGTGACCTCTGGGGAAAGCAATAAGACAAATGACAAGTGTTAAAAACTGGAAATGAGAATTTACAACTTTGTCAATGTGTGTCACAATGACCTGTTGTAGTTATAAATAACATCAAAGCTATGGCACTTTACTGTGGATACAAATCTCCAGTATATATATATATATATATATATATGCCCTTGTATGTGGTCAGGCTGGATGCCAACAATGAGATGAAATCAATAAAATAATCTTTACATCGAATCAATAGAGGTCAGCATATTTCAACTGATTGGCAGATCAGAAGATTTATAGGTTTGCAGTAGACCTCAACACACACACACACACACACACACACACACACACATATATGTATATACATATATATATAAATGCACCATGTCCTCCTTGTAATCCCTTGTTCCAAACAAATCCTGAACATTTATTGTACTTAAGTGCCTCTTATTCTGTGATGTGGTTTATACCAGCTGGTGGTGGTGAAGGTCAGTGTTGTGGTCAGGTGGGCGATCCTGGTCATACTCTGGTTTCATCTCAGCCAACGTTTTCCTCCTACTGATGATCTGACATGGACAGAGACAGGATTATTACAGCATATGGCTCTGATCCCTGAACATGGAATCAGTTGATTCTCCTGTTTGAGGGAATATTGATCGTTCTATTTTATTGTGTGCAATACATTTGATCCCTCAATAGCATAACATTTGCAAAAGTCCCTTGTTTACTGTCAATTAAATATTGTGCAATGGCTTTTCACTAAAAATAAATCACCCTTAGACAATATAAAACATCAATTATTACATGCCAAAGGAGTTTCAGCAGCTCTAACACCAACATTCATTATCATGACTTACTTTTTGCACGATAGTTTGTGCCAGTTCCTCAACGAGCTCTCCTCTGTGCTCCCGCAGATAGTGCGCCTCATTCTGCTTCTCCTAGTGGGTAAACAACAACAAACACACAAATAAGAAAGCTATTCAGAGCCATGTACTCCATAAGCGGATTACTCCTCTAAATATATGCCATATTCTATGCGCCCAATTCAAAAGCTTTGAGATACTTTACAGATTAGAGAGAAGTAAATCTTTTGGAAAATAAATCGCAGTGGCTGAAGAACCGGAAATGTACTTTGGGATTTGACATTCAGATAGAAGTTGCTGTGTTACAAAATATTTACTAGAATGTATTGAGATGAAGTAACAGGCACCAGAAGTCAATGGAGACTTATGCTTCTTTAGCCATCTTTGGAAAACATTGATTATGAAATCTGAATTGAGATACCAAGATATGATTTTAATTTGGCCAACATGGCCAATGGTCAATATTATGGTGCATAAAAATTTTTCATGTGGGTCTCACAAGGTCAATGGCCTTGTCTTACACTGTAATATGTAGATACATGTCATTTGCAATATAGCATAATCCTTATGGTTTCCATTAATCTGACTCAAACAGAAATGTGATGAACAGACTATATTGTATTGAATGCAGTATCTTCCTCAAACTGCAGAGATGGCAGAAAAATAATCAGTAATATTTGTAGAATTTTTGTAGTATTTACAGTACCATGTGAAACCCATCAATTTACCATTTTTACAGGAAAGGTAATTACAGTACATTGTTGTAAAATTAGACAATGTCAGCAGATAAAGAGTTGATGGGCAAATTAGATTTGATTAAAACAGACAATAAGAAATGTAGATAACATGAAAAACCTGATTGCCAGTGTCGGACTCTGCCTTGGAAATGGCTTCGTCTATGGCCTCCTCTGCCACCCGCAATGCCACCGTGAGCGTCTCTGCCATACTGTGCTCTGAGAGAACATAATAACCACATTTCTTTTGTAATTTATCTGTATGTCAATCCATCTGCCCATCCATTCATCCATCTGCATGAAATCCAATCAAAGCAAAAACCTGATTTAGCCATTGCAATTAAGTAAAATGGGAGTGGGTAATCGTATCCTGCTCAATTTAATTCTTTTGTCAAGCCCTGCATTACTAATCTGTTTTCATTGCCTCATTCGTGTAGCTGAAGCCCTACGGGGAGAGACATGACCATCAGATCACTGCAGTCCTTCATTCATGGTCACAGTCACTCATCCTGTCAGTGCAGTGGACTGGGGGCAGAGGGAGACGGATACAAACAGACAGACAGGCAGGAGAGCAGAACAGACTTCCACAGCTGTTTGGCCTCCGAGTGGCACCCGACCCAAGACATTACCACCAAGGCCCTTCAACTATTCATCATGGGCCCTGTGTAGCAGCGGAGTGGACTGTGCATGGCAGGACACTTGAGAACAAACTGGAGTTTATTGATTCATGAGAGGATTACAACGACAGAGTTTTTCAAAAAGCTCCTGGAGTGAGAGCACAGAGCAGAGTCATCAGAGCAAAGGCCTTGAACTGTTGGTTGAGGCCTCAGAAGGTCAGCGACTTTCTTATGAGGCTGGAGGTGAACAGTTACAGTATCAGCTGTACAGTATTCATTTCTTTAACTACTACTACGAATACTACTATAGCCAGTACTACTACTACTACTAATAATAATAATAATAAAAGTACCATCACCACAACTAATAGAAATACTACTACCACCAGTACTACTACTAATACTACTATTACTATTACTACTGTCACTACTACAATATTACTACTACTATTACTGTTATTACTACAGTATTACTTCTACTACTGCTACCACTACTAATACTACTACTACACTAATACTACTACTATTACTGTCACTATTACTATTATTACTTCTACTATTACTAATATTATGACTACTACTGTCACTACTACTACTACTGTGACTACTATTACTACTGTCACTACTACAATATTACTACCACTACTATTACTCCTATTACGACTACTACTACTGTCACTACTACTACTACTACAACCACTACTCCTCCTACTAATACTACTACTACTTCTCCTACTAATACTATTACTACTTCTACTACTATTACTACAACTACTATTACTACCAATACTACTGTCACTACTACTTCTATTACTACTACTACTACTACTACTACTACAGTACTACTACTACTCCTAAGAATACTTACTTAAACTCTACTTAAAAAGTAGAGTTTACAAACTTGCAAAAACAAGGACTCGTGAAAGAAGAAGGAACAGTAAAATATGTATGCACCTGCACTTTGTCTGTAGAAGGTTGAGTCGCTCCCACAGACGCTGCCCTCATTGCAGATGCTCTCCTCATAGGCGCTGCCCTCTGCACACACAAAAACAAACTCAGACAGATGTAGACATGGCACAGTGTCCATTATGGAGAGCTGCATAATGGGGAGAAGATGACTCATATAGGTAAACAAGTACTGTTCCACCCCAATCCAAATGTAACATTATACTGGTTATGACAGGTTGTTTCAGCACTGTGAATCCCTGAAAACACAGATACAGTCACTTGAAATGAATCACATATCCTGAAGCTTAGAATTACAAACATAAAGACAGTTGATGTAGCATGTTGCATCAACTGAATTTAATGCTCAACTACTAACAGTACATAGTAAAGTGCATCACTGTTATGACTTCTTTCATGAATATGTACAATATAACAAAAGCTTAAATTAAACAATAAAAATGTAGCAAAACAAAAACAAATATGAATATGTTTTCTTTTAAAAAGACAGAAATGCATAAGTGACACGTCTAAACAAGGATAATGGATATTAAAATATCATGTATGTCCGCTTAAATGTGTGGTTTCAGCTTTCGGCCTAAGGCATTTGCAGTATAGCACAGTCATAGACAGAGTCCCCCCCCCAGCTCTGAGCCCTGAGCTTTTCACACTCAACAATGCTGCCATTTGTGGTTATGTAAGTGCATTAGACCAGTCTCGTGTGTGGTATTACCGGGGGACCTGATCCGTGCACAGCAGGCCTTGGTTCAGAAGCCGACAGGGTGGCGTACAGAGGGTCATTTCAATCATTTTACAGGGCAAAGATATGACTTAACCCAAGTGATATGAACTAGATTATTTTGAAAATGCAGAGAGCACTCCACTTTGAACCCTTTTGCTGCCAAACAATCTACAGGCATACATGGCTGTTCATTAAACTGATGTGAGCTACGTTTTAAAACAATAAAAAACATCTCCATTTGTATTTCAGGGCCGTGGCTTTTGGTTCCTGTGACCCCGGGCTAGAGGTGTGTGGGGACAGCTCTAATGAGTCAGGACACATTTCCCCCTCGATGTAGGGACATGAAAAGACCTCCTGACAGAAGCTAAAGGTCACACTAACTCTGAAATCTCCACCTGCCTCTCAGGAAGGTGAACTCATACTGGCAACACTGTATATGAACTCTATAGAAAACTGATGCACCATTATTTGATGTTTATTATAGATACAGATGAATTCTTAAAACACAGGGACAGTGATAGCACTCATTTCTCATTCTTGTTCTCATTTACGTTTTCCCAAAGAAAAAAAAGAAACAAAAATCTAGTCTGTCCAAAATATCTTAAAGAAAACTGGGGTTTTTTTCAGTAAAAGAAGACTCTCAAAATAATATGAAAACTGTTTTTGTTTTATCAACACAGCTAACATGACATATATGATATATTTATGGTTTTATGAATGTTAACACTTCTACTTCTCGGCTTGCTTTCTACATTCTCAATCTCTGTGTAAATTGCACATCTACAAGTTAATGTTAATGTTCATAAAATGAACATCAAATACATTTGATTTTAATTTGACTTCATGTGTTAGCGAGATTATATTCGCTGCTCGGGTGTCAGCTCTTTTGCATAGCATTTTGTTGGGCATGTCTGAACACCATTGAGACGCTGGGCTATAGTGGAGTCCTGAAGGGAAACGTTGCACTGCAGCACCAAAGCGTACACAAAGTGATGGATGGAAAGCCCACAGCTTTTAGTTAGGCAAATGTCAGCTCTATTAATTTTGATGCTATTCACGCAGCTCACATTGTTCTCATGCAAACAACATTACCAAGCCCTTTCATGAGTCAGTCTACGCAGATCTGACTTAAATTAACACTGACGATTTTGCTGTGCAGGTCATTTATAAACAAATTTATATGTATGATACAGCTAGCGCATTTATATGTATGATGAGCAACAGCCTGACGCCAGCCCACATCAGTCCTCCTCCCACTGGGGTCAGAGCTTGTGCAGCGGCGCATCATCTGCAGCCGGCAACCTCTCCTACACAGAACACGGATAATTCTCTGAAATCCCTGTCTGTTCAATCAGATCAGAGACTCTGAACTAATGGCCCAGAGATGCACTCCTCCGCTTGTACTGCACTACCTCTGGCTAGACACACAACACGTAACCAATGTTGTTTGGTGAACACTTCTCATCCAAAGCACCGCACAGTACTATGAATGTGTACATTTTCAGCATGGGTGGCTGCATTGGACCCTGGTAGTGTTTCTGCCATGCGCTACACATTGAGCTATGCAGGGAACACGCTACTAGACATGGTGATGGGAGTGAGAAACTCCTAGCTTTGGACTGGGCCTGGTGTGATGTCAAGCTACGATATATTATATTGATATAATAAATCATCTCTGACCTGGGCTACATGTTTAACACTCGCAAAAAAATATGCATCTACAAAAGGTTTTTCACGAATGAAGAAAACAATGCTTATTTTCTACATATAATACAATAATATAAAGGGTTTATAATGATTTCATGGGCCCAAAGGTGACCATGTAAACTCTCAATTCAAGTTTTCCTGATGAGAGTCATATTCCATCCTGGCATACGTTTTGCAAAAACCTCTGCACATACAAACACAAATGGGCTAGCATGTAATGTAATCCCTGATTCCCTGCTGAGTGGGGATATGGAGGAAACCAACAGACGTTCAAATGCTTTGTGAGGCAGGCAGCAGCCAGTGTAAGCTGCTGAAGTTATGTGAGATGAAAGCCAGCAGAGAGCTTAATCCTGTTTCCCCTCTTCCTAACTCCCCTCTCCTCTCGCCATTGCTGAGAAATGGTACAACAAAAATCACAGATGCACACAAACAAACATAGACACAGATGCAGATGCAGACGCAGACGCACACACACACACACACACACACACACACACACACACAGCTGAAACAGTTTAGTTTACCAGTAAGCTCTGCAAGCACACCGTGCTCCATCAAGTGCTTCTTGCAAAGAGTCTTCAACACTTTGGCACTGCCAAACCTCTTGAAGCGGCTCCTCACATTAGTGTAGAACCACTCCAATGACTGGGTCTTCAACAGCCTGAGAGAGAGAGAGAGAGAGAGAGAGAGAGAGAGAGAGAGAGGCAACAATCTCAGTCCTGAACTTGAAAATGCTTTAGCAAGGTAAAGTGCCTTATGACATATTAATTTATTATATATAAACAACAATAATTTCATTTAATTCTTGCTTTTTGATTTAGCTACTCGGGTTAGAATAAGTGAAAATGCACAACTAGAAATGCAGACTATCAAAAGGTGGCCTAGTCTTTCTCACTGTGGTGTTTAGTGTTACCAAAGACTGAAATGTCTATTACAAAATAAACATCATATAGGACAGAGCGGCATTCCTATCATGTTTGCTTATATTCTGCAGAGCCTAAAGAAATTGACATTTACCCACAGGACTAAGCTTTGACAATTGTTGTGGACAGCGGTGAGTATCCCTTCCTATCCTTAAGTCACCTTTGCCGCCTGCCAACTCTCATACAATTCTCTCTCTTGCTTTGTCTCACTCTCTCGCTCTCTCTCTCTCTCTCTCTCTCTATTGATTTAGACTCATTCTCCATGTCTTCTCCTCTCCAAAATACACTATTTATCTGTGCTTCTGGGTTCCCGAGGACCGCTAACCCAATATCATACTGCGGTTTACAATTGAGCCTTGAGTTAAATGTCTGACATCAATCGAGACAAATAGAAAGCGCTGACAGCAAAACAATGAAGAGAGAGAGAGAGAGAAAGAGAGAAAAGGAGAGGGAAAGAGATGATGGCAGAGAAAGGAAAAGGAGATATATGTCAAATGAGGACAAGAAAGAAACGAGGAGACAGCTTAGTCATAGATACACACAGAGAGGCAGGGTGAAGCAGAATAAAAACACCAGTGGAGCAATCAGTCATCCTCCACTCACTGACTCATATTTTGATGGCTGGGATGATTTTGTCTTCTCTGTAAAATGGTAAGAATAACTTTGTAATGTTACAGGTGTAAAGAGAGACTGGCATCATCACTGAGTTAGCTGTCTCCAACAAATACCTTGTGTTTCAGCTCCTCTGAACTACACTATATGGCCAAAAGTCAGTGGACACCTGACCATCACACCTATATGAGCTTGCTGGACATCCCATTCTAAAACCATGGGCATTAATATGGAGTTAGACCCCCCTTTGGCTATAACAGCCGCCACTCTTCTGGGAAGGCTTTCCACAAGCTTTTGGAGTGTGTCTGTGGGAATTTGTGTCCATTCAGCCAAAAGAGCATATGTGAGGTCAGGCAGTGATGTTGGACGAGAAGGCCTGGCTCATAATCGGTGTTCTGATTCCTCCCAAAGGTGTTCAAGCCCAAACCCTGAAAAACAGCCCCAGACCATTATCCCTCCTCCACCAAACTTCACAGTAGGCACTATGCATTCCGCTAGGTAGCGTTCTCCTGGCATCCGCCAAACCCAGATTCGTCCATCAGACTGCCAGATAGTCAAGTGTGATTCATCACTCCAGAGAACACGTTTCCATTGCTCCAGAGTCCAGTTGCGGCGTACTTTACACCTCTCCAGCCGATGCTTGGCATTGCGCATGGTGATGTGAGGCTTGCGTGCGGCTGCTCAGCCATGGAAAGCCATTTCATGAAGCTCCCGACGCTCAGTTTTTACGCACTACGCACTTCAGCACTTCAGCACTCGATGGCCCCGCTCTGTGAGATTGCGTGGTCTACCACTTCGTTGCTGAGCTGTTGTTGCTCCTAGGCGCTTCCACTTACAGTTGACCGGGGCACATCTAGTAGGGCAGAGATTTCACGAACTGACTTGTGGCAAAGGAGGCATCCTATGACAATGCCTCGTTTAAAGTAACTGAGCTCTTTAAGACCTAGTCCTCATAACTTACATCAGTTTGATACTACTTACTTAGTAAGATGTATACTATGAACTACAGTATGTCAGCCTTCAGGTGTGTAAACTAGGTTTAGGTGGGTTTATCCTCCACTACATCCCTGGTGCTGCTGTTAGACACTACTAGCTATCTACGTATATGAATCTAGATCTCTAATGAGCATAGGATCCAACAATTACATCACATCACAACAAGTTATGATAATCTTTATTTAAAGATGGCGTTGTGTTATCAAATTTTCATTCCCCCTCTCCTCGCCTTACGCTGACTGTGATAATTCTACCACACTTACAACACTACAAACGTTTTGAGAAGGAAACCTCTGGAAAGTCAGAAAAATGGCCATGAAGGATCTTTGTGCTCCCAAAACATCACATCACAGCCCAGCTTCCCCCATGAACTGAAACTGCACTCTGGCGAAAGGTAAATTGTCCCTTAGGCAGGTTGATTCACCTCCAGCGTCAGCCCAGCTACAGGCAGCACCACGTGTCCACCTCCGCTCTGCAGCCGGCCGGCCTTGTTAGCCAGTCAGCGGCTGGAGCTGCTTAGTAAGGCATGCTGACAGGAGACTCCGTAAGCCTGGAGAGCTGCTGCTAGCGATGTGTGTGTGTGTGTGTGTGTGTGTGTGGCTGTGCGTCCACCTGCATACATCTCTTTCCCAGCTCTTTCAGTGTTTTAATTTAACTTCCAAACAACGTCCACACTCGCAATTACTCTGAAAAAGCGCATTTAGTTGCCACAAGTATTTATCTAACCATAGCATCAATGGAATAACCGGCTGATCTGAGCGCTGCCACGGCCAGCTGAGCACCAAGTGTGGATGTTTACAAGAATCCAATGAATAAAAGATGAGAGGTTAGCTCCTCTCTGCAGGGCTTACTGCTTATAACTTAACCTTTACTGACCACAGCAGCTCTGAACTCGTTATGACCATGAAGTACTACTGAAAAGATTGTGTTACAGTGTGTGGAAAAGAAGTTTAAAGCTAGAAGAAGTTGGATGTTTATTTTCAATGTTTCATTTATTTTCATGTCTGTAAGTTTTTTAATGTCTTATAAGTATATGTTGTTCTGTACTGCCGGTGCGGTTTTCGATGTAGAAGTGTGATGCAATTACCGTCAATGGATTCACCCGCCATCACAGATATGCACAGGTAGACATAAGGATAACCCACTGACCACACACTCTGAGCACAGTGGCCTCTTTACAAGTCAGATGTTTAGAAACTAAAAAGTGTACGATGTTGCAGAGATATTCACTTTTCAAGGACTGTTCAATGTGTGACCATCTGTTCGCTGTGCTGGCGAGTCGCGGTGAAGTGAGGTGTGAGCGCTACGTGTGAGTGTGGCTGTGTGTGAGTGTGTTGACGGTATTCGGAGGTGACACAGGCAGTCCCCAGGAGACACTCATCTTTAGGTGTCTCCCCAGACAGCCTGAGCAGACGATGCCACCTTAGAGAGGAAACTGTCACGGCGAGGTTCGACTGTCAAACCCCCTGTCAGCGAATGAGGAGCTGCTGTTTAACAAAATGATAGCTGAGATGAAAACACTTCATGCTTATCAGGTTGTTACATTTTCTCGAAGCGTGTAGAGTTTTGGAATGAATCTCTTGAAATACCGACACTAGTAGGTTATATACAGTGTTTGTAATGTATATATGTGAAATACGCTATGCAGTATTGTCGCTTCTAAATGCAACCATTCATAGCAAAACCAAAAAAGGATGAATGCAAGCGCTTCCCCATGTACATTTCTCTTTGCGTCACATCTTCCAACATTGTAGCCACTGCTCAGTTTAGTAGTCTCTCAATCTTTCTCTTTCCCTCTCTCTCTCTCTCTTTCTCATGCTTTATCAAGACAAACAGCAGCTCTCTTTAGCTTTAGACTTCAATCTAAGGTACTATACTGTATATCAGTTAAACTGTAAACCCATACATCTGGCTCCTGCTATGAGTTCTCTCAGTACCTTAATATCCTTCCTTTGATGTCACTGTCAGCTTCTGTGCCTTTACCAGGTTACACATAGGTAAGCAAAGGCAAGCAAGCACACACACACACACACACACACACACACACAATACCACAGATTCACATACATTCTAAACTCAGAGACACTCCCCCCTTCCGAAAGGCAAACACACATACCCTCATAAGCACTTCTCACCCCTCATACCCCCCCCACTCTCCCACCCCATGACCCACGCCACCTCCACACACCCTCCCAAACACCTCCACCGCCAACACCTGTATCGTACCTGCTCTTCTGGCAGGCAGAGCAGAGCCAGGCTTTGTCCCGCTTGTTGTAGATTCGGCAGGCCTTGCAGACGTTGTAGCGGCAGTCCCGGCACTGGCGCTTGGAGTTGAGCAGGAAGGTGAAGGGCGCACAGCAGCGGATGCAGCAGCGCTGATTGAACCGACTCTGCCGTGACAGCAGGAGGCAGCGACTGCCCTCCTCATCCAGCTCCTGCCTCAGCTCGCTGTGGGGAGGGATGAGAGGGTGGGATGAGGGACAGGGATGGGAGAGAGATAGGGAGTGATGGAGAGGGAGGAGGAGGAGGGATAAGTGAAAAGGAAAAGGGGGTGGAGGGAGATAAAAGAGGGAGGGAGGGGGGATGAGAGAGAAGGATGAGGATAGAAGGAGGATGAGGGAGGGAGGATGAGAGGGAAACATAGTGAGACAGGGATTGTGTGTATGTATGTGTGTGTGTGTGTGTGTGTGAGAGAGAGAGAGAGAGAGAGAGAGAGAGAGAGAGAGGAAGAGAGGTGGATAAAGTCGAGAAAGACCTGAGAATAGTGAGTGTGTGAATAATGAGAAGGGGAACTTATAGCTAATCTCGCCTGAAAGACCCAATAATTAGATGGCTACTGTATGAAATACACACACACACACACACACACACACACACACACACATAAACACACACACAGTCAGTCTCCCTCTCCCACTGATCCCCTGCCTCCGTTTTATAGAAGTAGAATTGAGAACAAATTGGTTTTACAAAGACGTTAATTTCTTCATTATCAAACAATAATTAAACAGTGATTTAAAAAAAGTAGCAATATCTCCCTTCATGTACCTTATTACTTCCAAGCTAATTGGATGTGTCCAGAACATTATGAAAGAGAAATGTTTGTCCATTCATAAACCACTGGTTAATAATAAGCCAAGTGTTCACCATCTCCATTTCGTTTCCATGCTGTTGTACCGTGCATATGTAAAGGTTAGAGGCAGAGGCTGCGTTGAATAATACATCACCGTGTTTTGCTCGACAGTAACAGCAGCTTTCCTGCCTTTATGGCTACTGATGGTGGTGTATCATTCCACACTGACATCTTAGGTGTTCAACAGATGCTTTTATCCACAGCAACATGAAGTGCAACAGCAGAATAACCTTAAATGTTACAAATATAATCTCATTATCAAGGTCTTTCTCTTAAAAATGCATATTCCTATATCTGCAACAAGCACATGTGAGTGCATGAGATCTGTGGAATGTGTCTGTGCACAATTAGACGTTCAATATCGTATGCTGGTAGTTGGCCTACGCAAGTCTATTGCAGATATACTACTAAAAAGCACTCATGCATCCACATACACATACGCTCATGCACAAATACTCAAAAACACGCAGCCATGTGGGACAGAGAGCAGAAGGGTTGGAATATGTGGACAAGACAGAAGGAGAAATTGGAGCAGAGAGAATGAGAGGGAGCGATAAATGGAAGGTAGAGCACACACTGCTAGAGAGAAAGAAAGCATGAGAGAAAAATATCTATTGAATAGATAGATAAAGGGGCAGTGATACACACCACAGATAATCTTACCAGATTAAACAGTTTGAGAAAAAAGGCAACTGTAAACAAAGATTATATAATTGAATAATATATGATATATATATGATTTTCCAGTTCCTTTTTAAAAGCCAAAATGTCAAAATTCCCGAACAACAGCCCAGAGAGCTCTTTGACAGCACCAACTTTTCTATAAATTGAAAACTCTAACCGTGGTACCTTGAATGCCTCTGTCTGGCAGAGAGCTCTGTCAGAGTGGGGCTGCCCTCTCACTACAGCAGTTAGCCCCCATCACTGCAGCTCAGTGGATGGTATAAATAACCCTGAGACAGAACACATGCACACATAAACACACACACCACTGTCTGACCCACAGTGACAGCAGAATACTTACAGCAAGATAGTAAGTAATACGAAACACAGAAAATGCACACACACACACACACACACACACACCGGCACCACGTTCAGAAAATGCATGCACAAATGCACATACACAGTCACAGACCATCCAAAAAAGCTTGCTCACACTGCTGTGTCAGTAAAGCAAAATAGTGCTCTACTCCCTTCATTCTCTCTCTCTCTCTCTCTCTCTCTCTCTCTCTCTCTCTCTGTAGTTATTATCAGATTATGATATGTGTTCAATTGCATTCTCTGTCCTGTCCTCTGTCCTCACATACCCACATACCCACTGTCTTCACATACCCACATACCCTCTGTCTTCACATACCCACATACCCACTGTCCTCACATACCCACATACCCTCTGTCTTCACATACCCACATACCCACTGTCCTCACATACCTACATACCCACTGTCCTCACATACCCACATACCCTCTGTCTTCACATACCCACATACCCACTGTCCTCACATACCCACATACCCTCTGTCTTCACATACCCACATACCCACTGTCCTCACATGCCTACATACCCACTGTCCTCACATACCCACTGTCCTCACATACCCACATACCCTCTGTCTTCACATACCCACATACCCACTGTCCTCACATACCCACATACCCTCTGTCTTCACATACCCACATACCCACTGTCCTCACATACCCACATACCCACTGTCCTCACATACCCTCTGTCCTCACATACCCACATACCCTCTGTCTTCACATACCCACATACCCACTGTCCTCACATACCCACATACCCACTGTCTTCACATACCCACATACCCTCTGTCCTCACATACCCACATACCCTCTGTCTTCACATACCCACATACCCACTGTCTTCACATACCCACATACCCACTGTCTTTACATACCCACATACCCACTGTCTTCACATACCCAGGTCTAGAGGGGCTTTCAAGCTGCAGGCAAAAGACGAAACAAGAGAGGGAGCGACTTGAGTTGTGTCAGCTGGAATAATCCTCACAAGTCTTTTTTCTTGGCGATGAGCTGAACAGCTTCACTTCCACAGACTCTCTGTCTCAATCAGCAAGGATTACCGTCAGCATTGAGTCTCTACATGTTTGTGCATGCACGCGGGTGTGTGTGAGTGTGTGTGCGTGCGCGTGTGTGTGTTTGTGTGCGCGCACTCCGGAGGTGTGAGGAGTGCCAAGCAGTGTGTGTGTCGGCACTGTGTGTGTGGGTGGCACTGCTGAGAAACACATGCCAGCCACCCCAAAACTCATCAGGTGCAGTGAACCGACTCCTGTGGCTCAACCTGTTCTTTTCTACATGACAAGAACTCAGACTAAACAAAGCCTGGTAGCTCAGTGATATCACGAGTACGACATTTCATAATGTCATGACATATTTATCAAATCAAATCAAATCACATTTATTTGTATAGCCCTTAATCACCGTTACAGTGTCTAAGGGCTTCAGTGCCCAACATGTGAAAATAATAAATGATTAGTACACAACATCCCCCAGCCTTAGACCCTCACAGAGGACAAGGAAAAACTCCCACAAAACCTTATAGGGAAAATTGGGAGAAACCTTGGGAGGGGCTACTCAGAGAGGGATCCCCTTACCAGGACGGTTGGGCGTGCAATAGATGCCGAGTTTGGGCAAGCAGCGTATACACACAATATATCAAGCCCAGTGTAATGTTAAACCCATTAGATATATAGTGACACAAATTAATTCAGGTTCTGAAAGTGGGTGATCTTTCGTCAGAAGACCCACAAGGCTTGTATCTCACATCTCACTACAGTTTGATCGAACTAGACTGAGTACTAGAGTAATTGTCTGTGTGTGTATGTGTGTGTTTGTGTGTGTGTGTATGTGTGTGTTTGTGTGTGTGTGTGTGTGTGCCTGCCTATGAGTGCATGTATTTATGAAAAACCAACCAACCAGCCAAACCTCCTTTTCACCTTTTCCAGCCTCCTCTGTATCGTTCTGACAATTTATATATACATTATTCACTCTCACTCCTCATATACACTTTATAGTGCCTTTCCCTTTGGCCAGAGGCTTTTTCTTTTTACTAGACACTAAATTGTACTGCACAAAGTCCATCGTAAAAATATGGTGATACCACGAGAGCATTCATGATTATTTAAACACCATCAGGTTAGGCTTTGGCGAGGGTGTGTGTGACCTAATTTCAGTTATTCACTTAATTATAAACATTATTTCTCCTCAATTACTGCATAATTCATACTATACATTATTTAAAGCTACAGTCAGTGATTGATGAAATGGTGCTGATATTGCATCGCCTGTTGTAACTGGATTGGAGGCGGATACATTGAAGTTGGAAACTGACCGTCTAAAAAGATAACGTTCGTGGTGATGATGTCTAACCCAGGACTGTCAGACTCTACTGGTCCTCCGCCTACAACTAAGAAACAGCACGCAGAAAAGAAACTGGATCAATATTGGCTAACCATTTGTCAAATGGAGAGCACTAAAAAACTAAAAGTATTTTCCAGTGATGAAGAGCTAGCTGCAGTCTTGTTACACTATTAACTTTTGATGTAATTACCATGCTAGTTAGCACCAGCATGCTAGCTAGGCAGCCAGCAAGATCAGCATTTGCTAAAAAAAAACAACTAAAAAAACAATTTACATTCTGGGCCATATTGTTGTAATCCCCTGCACATCCGCAAGAGAGTGAGCCAAGCACAAATTGTGGAATATAGAATATAGATTTCAGTAATCTCACACTTTACATAGGATTACATTACATTATTCAGTCATTATTTTGACTTAATGTATGCACCATTTTTAGCATTCCTTAGGGCAACCATTTACTATGATTTCCTCAGTGTGACTGTTCTCTTACATTTTAGTTTTGTTTCTGAAGGAACTGCTAATGTTTAGTTGTATTATTATCTATGCAGGTGTTCTGACTTGACAAATGGCCTTGTGTCTCTATGAAAACTCACTTCCAATTGCTCTGTCTTCAGATCTGTATACCCTATACTGTGTGTGGATCTCTTCTGGGCGCTTAGCTATTGCAAATCAATATACTCAAGTAAATCACGACTAGACTCTGAACGCCTAATCTTTAGTTAAGGATTTTATTCAACAGTACTGAACTATGAAAAGAATCATTTGTTGTAACCCTTCTCAATTGCAAGACTAATTTCTTATAAAGCAGATTAATTGATTCATCTTTGTAATAATCATCTGTAATAATTGTCGATTATCAAAATAATCGTTTCCCTAATCGTAGTCCCTTATTCCTTTCATTATTCAGCCTTTAGAGTCTATAAGCAATAGTTTATTCAGTATCAAAATAGCATACTGTAGCAATAGTGTAAAGTACATGGCCAGGCATTTCATGAATTTCATCTAGGATAATATCAATGAAATTATTTTGACCAATAATTCAACATCAGCAAGATTCAGTACAGACTAGTTAATAACAATGGCATAGAGATAAAAGTCCAGTTGATAATTCCTCTCAACGTAGGAAATAACAAGGCCTATTTGTGCAGCCAGGACCACAAAAAAAAACACATGGCAAGAACATTTATAACTGTACTCCTCATACTCATCTGTATTCATTTCTGATCTTCAGCTCTAGGCTGTCATATTTTTACAAATAAACCCCCTTGCCTCCCATTTTTCGTTGTTTGATATTCTGTGTGGCTCCCGGGTTTCAATGGGTCAGTGCAGAAATTGAAAAGCAGGATGCATGAACCTGGTGCTCACTTAGGACTAGAGGACTGAAGGGAGCAGAAAAGTGCAAGGGCTGAATGACATGATAACATTTGAAGAAGGTACGTGACTTATATATTCATGTACTCCAAGTAATCCATGTAATTCAAGAACCCTTCGCAAACAAGGGATGTGGTTTGAATGTGTTTAAAAAATATTTAGCAACTTGTAGATCTACAAAGGTCTCAGCCCTGGTCCTCATGGTCCTCTTGGACCAGGGACCATAGGGACTATGGTTTGAATGTGTTTAAAAATATATTTTTTGAGCAACACAGCCAAATGTCAGTACATGGCTAGTCATACTTGGTAAACAACCACAGGATTAGCTGTTGGTTAGCACCTTGCTTACGACACTTCTCTCAAAGTTAGAGCAGAAAGCTTACTAGCTAATCGCTTTGAGCGAATGTCACGAGGAGGTTTGTCAGGGAACCTTTCAGATGCAAAGTTGATAGAATAACTTGTGTCAGATATAAAGGAATTTCTGCCTAATATGATTTGTTTTCATCCAGACACAATTTTCATCTGTCACAATACCAAATGACTCAAGAGATATCATTTGCACTGTCAAAAATGGCAGAAAGAATGCACAAAATACACAGCACTCGGGCCAACTTCCACATTAAGATTGGCTTGTAAATCTCAAGGAAATCTCAGCAATTACATTTTTCTTGGGTGTGTGAACATTAAATATCAGTGTTATCATTTTGGAGATTCAAGCGCATGCAACAGGATACAGCTTAACCAAGCCATGCATTAAGCTACAGAGGATGAGGGCAATAACATAATCATGTTATTTTTAACCTCTGAGCAGTTACTTGCCCAACAACCATTCTAATGGTTTCCGACTATTATGTGCCAGAAGTGCGATATAGCTGCACTCTCTCGCTCTCAGCCCAAACTCGGGCCATCAATACAGCTTTGACAAGAGATCCTAACCCTTGGCCTTACAGACACACCAGGGCCTCTTCACTTCCAATTTAAATTGACCAAATAGGAAACACTGTGCATCAATGACATAAGAATAATTCCTGTTTCTGTGTTCATGCACACAATCATTGGATATGAGTGGCTTTGAAGACCCCATGTTTTGAGGAAGGGCAGGAAAGGGACAGGAAAGGGCAGTCTCTTCCTGTCCAGTGCACTACAGGCTACAGAGCACAGAGGCAGGGTGGGAAATTTCCACTGATTTCAAATAATGCCTGGAATGCAAACAGAGGCTGACACAAATAATAGTCACAGAAAATGGGTATACTAGATATATTGTAAACGCACAGTGCTTATACACAATATATTAAAGTTCCTATATTATTGAGTTATCATGATTTTGTTTTCAAACACACTAGGACTCAGGATAAGAATAATCTTTTTCACGATGTTTTGCAAGTAAATGTTGTTTAGTTAAATGGGTATTTATTGAATGAAATGAAGTCCTCACAGCAAGAGAATAACAACCAACCAGCTCCTCTGATTCAAATCAATCAAACCTTCTGAGAGGAGGCTTTCCAGTTCAAATGCTGCAAATTGGCCTGATTGGAAGGTTTGTAGAAATTGTTTAGTTTGGGGAACCAATCAATAAATTAATAAAGATACACTTTCAATTTTATAGTTTAAAGATGCTAAGAGCAAGTTTTCACAGCAGCCAGGAATGAGTGATAACAAATCAATAACAAATCAAGTATAACAAATCAATAACAATATCATTTAAAGATACTCTTATTAAAAACAACTCTGTGAGTAACCAGTTAGGAGCCCAGCATCTTGCTCGAGGACACATTGGCTACTGTGGGGCTCAAACCTGTGCTGTTACAAGACAGTATTGCTAACCACTACACTAACCTTTGGTCAACTTACCCTTTATGTGACGAGGGGCTTGGCAGAAAAAAAACAACACTACTTCTTAAGTTAGATAATGCTAGCTGTCTATAGGGGCTTAACATACTGTATAGCATGTGCACAGGACAGAGGTGTACCAGAGAAGACACAGAGATGATTTTGGTGTTTCTCCTGCCCTAAGATGTAAAAGGTTAGTTGACCAAAGATCCAGGTGCCCCCAATCGATGCGGTCCTTTGACTCCCATATTCACCTATGATGTCAAAATTCACCTTAGGCGCTCCTCCTCCTTCTTGCGTAGTTTCATGTCCCTCTGCACCACCTGTAGCACATGCTCCGCCTCATTGTCTGTTAGCCCTGACAGATCCAGCTTCCGACCCATCACTGACCCAGGATTGACTTGTCACTCAAAACCTCTGGCCAATCAGCTGTCTCTAATCACCTATAGAGGAGAAAGGAAATCATCATACACTGCACAACCACTGTACCACAAGGCCTTAACTCCCAGTGACCAGATCTTGTCACTACCTAGCACAAATGATAGTATTTTGACTCATGCAGAACTCCAGTGAACACACTTACCTGTTACCTAGAGGCTACAGAAGTAGGGTGAACATTTCTCATCTTCCCTGCCCTTCACAGTTACCTACTGACTAATTGGTATTTAAGGTTTCCTGCAATCTTCATGACAAGTAGTAATGATTGGCCCCTGGCTGGTTTCTGCAGTGAGAGTAACTTGCATTCATTTAACATGACACCTCATAAGTAGACATCCACCTGGTTGACATGGAGACTTGGGGCCACTTGTACTGGAGCAGCACTTAAAACTCATTTCACTTGACTAAGCCACTTACTAAAGTAAGTAAAAGTGTTCCCACCGACCAGGATTTGGTTTCCCTGTGTGTACTCCCATTGCTGAAGCTGAAATTTCTCCCTCTCAGACAAGAGATTTGAGTCCAACTTTTCTATGATTCAGGAGCTCCCATCAGAGTGAATCCATGTGGATGTTGTTCTCCTGTTTTGAGATTAATCTGATTAGACTAATAGGAATGGTCTGATCTGTCTGTCCGACAGTATGGAGAGCTATATATTTGTCTTTAAAGTCATACTGCAGAAGCAAAACACCCTTTAAGTTTCATCACGACCATGACAGACAATTTACGAAACAGAACAATAATAATCCTATTTTTAAGTTTCAAGGATATTATACAAATATCAAAACTACATGTTCTTATAGAATTATTAATAATGGTGTTACCAAAGGAGATAAAAATACCTCAAAGTAAAATAAGGTCACTATAACTATGAGAATATTAAAGCGAATATTAGGCTATAGTGATTTTTTAGTGCATCTCTGTCATCAAACTACATTAAAATATATTTCCAGAGTGCAGAGAAAGATATTTTCTGCATTTAAGTTAAATTCGTTCAGCATTACCATCAAAAACAAAGATATTATATGAGGCTTCTTAGCCTTCTGTCATTTGTATTTACTGTAAGACTAATATGACAAAAGTATTACGGACGGTTTATACCATCTCTGTCCAATCCACTGAAAAGTCTAATTCATGGTTTCTAGAAAAACCCACCGATATCTCCCGACCCCGTAGTCTCCGCTGGTTTAAATCCCACCAGGAATGATTTACTGCGCAACTTCGCCGCTGTACAAATAATAATAAAACATACTTACATAATTTACTTAATTCGCAAAGAAAGTCTGAACTACTATCAAACCGCCTTGAAAGCCGATAAAAGACATTAAAAATCCCACGGAGCGTTTTTATTTCACTACTGTAGGCTACTAAAAAGCTGGGCAGCATTTCCGCTGTGTGGTCCGAGGTGAAGTGCCGCCAGCAGCACTGATCACAGCAAGCCAGTCAAGTTTCCAAGATATCAGGATATCCTAAACGTTTCTGTAAAACGTTTCTGTTTATTTTATTATCATAAGGTTATGATATACAGACAGATCCATGCAGCTTGAGAGACCTTATCGTATTTTATGGTATTTTATCTCCCATGGCATTACTATAATATTCCTATAGCCCTATAATTAATACTCCTATCAACACATAGTTTTTCTGGGATATTTGTTCATCTTTATTGTAGGATTGCTATAGTCTATTCTTCATGTAAATGTTTATTGGACCTCAAATAAAGTGTCCTTTGGTAATCTTTCGCCAGAATTATTATTACCACAAAAAAAATACTTACATGCTGTAGCGTATAGAATGAGAACTAGGTTGTACAAACCTGTCTTTATACTTAGAAAACTGGATTTGAGGTTTTATGCCTCTCATTCTGTAAACCTCAAGTAACCTTGAGCTGCTGTACAGTGAGAGTGAAGCAAAGATGCCCAGTGACCCAGATGCCCTCTGGTGTCCCTCGGTACAGCCTCCTTATTCCACTGGGGAAATAGTGAGGGAGAAAGGACCATATATTAGTTGCATAGTGTTGCCATAAGATGGCAGCAGTTAGCCTTATAGTTTGTATTTTATATGGATTTACTTGCAAACCGAATGAAGTTGTTGAAGTAATTATATATCAATCCATCATTTTTTAAAGGTCCCATTATTCAGTTTTCATAACTTTGTTTTCAAACACACCATGGCTCAGGATAATAATAATATTCTTTATGATGTTTTTCAAATAAAAGTTATTTATTGAATGAATTTGAAGACTAAGTCCTCACATGCAGAACAGTCACAATACTGGATCCTGATTGACCGACAACACCAGCTCCTCTCATTTAAATAAGGCAACCTTCAAATCCAAATAGATGGAAGATTTTAATTTTCATTTTGACCTTCAGTTGACAGTGAGTGCAACAGAGAAATAAGCAGAAATGCCATCATTCCAACAAACTGATTGAAAGTGATATATACTTTAATGATTTCTCTATTTATATGGATGACTGTGTACAGAATATTTACAAATGAGAATGGATTTTTTAAGGATTCAATAGGAACCAAAAGTTGCATGATTATAACAAGAGGGAAGCAGCTGTTTGTAGCTTCCCCAGATCAGCTTGGTATCAGTTACTGGGCAGTGCAGGACAACCACAAGACGATAGCAGAACAGAGGAGGAAAATATTTACTTTAAAAATGCTTCTACCAAATCTTGGTGGATTAAAACCAAAACGTTATCCCCCACATTCCCTCATTGTTTAGTTTGGATTTTGGTTATTACAACGGTGGAGCTTGGATATAAGATACGTTTAAATTTTGCATAAAAAGGAAGTACAGACTTTAAGTATTTGTTTAATGCTGAAGAAGTATGAGTATTATATTATATATATTATATACATATACATTATTATATATTATATACATATTTATAATGCAATATTTATTTTCAGACATTTATATTAAGGCGTTATTATTAGTATTATTAATTCTGAATTAATTTACTTTGTGTCATGGCTAAATGCATGATGTTCTGTGTCAGGACAGTTTCCTGCTGTCAATCCCACATCTATGGGATCAGATAACTCTCAGCATTGAAATCACACGCTGGTATGATTGGCTGAACTTGAAAGAGACGTCTGATGCATTTGAAAAAATGCATTTGTGAATCTAACCACGTCAGGAAACTCTCAAAAACCCACACACAAATGTAACGAGGTTCACAACTCGTGTGGAGGTTTCTAAACGCACATTCGACAATCTGTATATAAATGTAACAACATTTAAATGTTTTAGATGAACACTGCAGCTGTTTTTAACTAAGTATATTTGTAGATTTGTTTTACATTTATATAAAATGAGACGTATTTGTGTGTGCATCAGAAAAAGACATTTGTGAACATTAATTTATTTGTGAACCTTCTGTCATTTATATATATATTGTTTTTACATTTATATGAAACGATACACATTTGTGTGTGCATTGAAAAATATATTTGTGAACAGAGACATTTATATATAAATCGCAAAATATATTTGTGAATCGTGTTGCATTCATTTGTGACTTATGAGAGTTATCTGATCCCATACACATCTGGTGTGATGACAGATTTTCTGTGTTGTACCACTTTCTATGAGTTATGGTTAAACTATTAGAAAAGCATTTCCTCTCTCTCTCTCTCTCTCTCTCTCTCTCTCTCTCTAGAACTGTACCAATGGTCTGACCAATGGGATGATGTGATGTGAGTACAGTAGTTGCACTTGTACACTTGTAGTTGCTCCTGTGGTGGTGGAGTAACAAGAGGGGGCAGGGCTTTTCCTCTCCTCCCAGAGCTGGGGGAGTCAATGGGAAAGAAGGTGGCATACTGCACTACAGGTGTCACACCTAACGCTTTCTGGCAGGGATGAAGGCGGCGAGGTGTCCTGAGTTTTTTGGTCCAGATATTTCCCCGAAGTGCTGCTGGAGGTTCCTGTACAAGCTCTATGATAGTACATGTGTACAGGTGTTGTGTACTGTGCAGGATGATGATGGCTCCTTTTATTTATTTATTTATTTTTTACTTTCTTTTCTTTTTTTCTTATTCTTTCTTATTTGGGGGAGTTTTGTGGTTGTTGGTTCGTTTGTCATTAAGTTGTTATGCATTGAAATGTAGTTTCTGAGGTAGAGTGAGTTAATAAAGGGCTTTTAAATTCAAATTCCCACCCCACCCCCCCTCTCAGTCTCCCTCTCTCTCTCCCTCTCTCTCTCTCTCCCTCTCCCTCTCCCTCTCTCCTTCTCATAAGTAACTCCCTCCTCTGACTGTGCAGAGCTACATCTCTCTAGCAGCTGGATTGGTTACTACCTTTCCAAACTCTCTGGTCAGAAAAACAAAGCGGGGGAGGTAAGACTGGTTTCCATTTTGACTGGATATTGATGCGTACGTTCCAGGTCTGTGTCAAATCATGTTTTCAAATCCTCTCAATCATTTGTTTTACTTACTTAGGTGCCAAACGGGTGAGTTTTGCATAGTTTGAGAAATCACAGGCAAATATTTGATGGTCAATTGATTATACTTTTCTGTGATTGATAAGTTACCTGACACTATCTCAGTTGATGTGGTTAGCCCCACTCATATACGCCAAGCAGGTTTAAACAATGTTATGAATTATTTGAAAATACTACTTGACCCATGTCTGATGAATTCTCAGACTCATTTTAGCCTCAGAATGAGTTTGGTATTTATTCTGTGTTGTAAGTTGTTTTATAACCATTAAAATACAATCGCTCAATGCAGAGGAGTACGATTTGACACAACTCTAAACATGTAATTATGTTTTACTGTCTACAGCTATGAGTGTGATGAGTGTTGTTTTACTTGTGTTTGTTTTCTTACTGAAGCAGGTTTATAGTTCATTTTCAAAAACCCGCTCAATCCATTTTGTTAAAAAGACTTCTTACGTGCAGTATATCAATATCTCTCAAATATAGGGCTGTCAGACTCTGAAAGTGTAATCATTTTGTTACCTAAAATCCTTTAAAAAGTATCAGAATTTGTTTTAACACTGTGCTATCAATGACTTTGTAAGAGAAGGTGTCACTTTTTTCAAATAGTAGACATTTCATTTCATTTTTCGATAACATGTTACCTTATTTGAAGAAGAAATCTAGGCAGAGGAATGTTAATGGTATTTTTATAGTCCCACCATCTGCACTTGTGGATCTTGTGGCACTTCATTACTGCCAGATGTTGGCAAGGGATGTTGAAAGTGATGCTGTCACATCATATTAATCACAGTACACTGGCAGTGCGACTAGAAATTGACACAACGATCTGCAGGCTGCAGAGGGAGCAGAGGAAGTTGGGGGTGTTTTTGTTTCCCCATTCTTAGATAGATTGTAGAACTAAAGGAGGTGGGTTTTTGTAAACAAATTCCAGACTTACAAATTCCAGCACTAATCCGTAATGTGTTTTATATTTATATAATTTACAATTCTTTTGGCAGTGGTGGCAGTTTTCCTGATGTGGCGTGGGAAACATTCTCCACTGTTAGCTTGAGGTGTTTTTTTCTCTCCCAAACGTCCATTATTGCACAAACTCCCAACTAATCCAAATGCTTCCTCCTTCACAGATTTATCCAATTACAATGGATGTCTCGGAGGAGGAAGACTACTATTACCATGAAAACTTCAGCCTCAACTACAGTTACGACGACTACTCCACCCTGTGTGAGAAGGGTGATGTCCGTTCCTTCGCCGGCCTCTTCCTCCCCATAGTGTATACAGTGTGTGTGGTGGTGGGGCTGGCAGGAAACACCTTAGTGGTAGCTGTGTATGCTTACCACAAACACCTGAAGACCATGACAGATGCGTTCCTAACCCACTTGGCTGTGGCCGACCTTCTCCTTCTCTTCACGCTGCCTTTCTGGGCTGCTGATGCGGCGAGGGGCTGGGAACTGGGGGAGGCTCTTTGCAAGATTGTGTCTGCCTGCTACACAGTCAACTTCACCTGTTGTATGCTGCTGCTGGCCTGCATCAGCTTGGATCGTTACTTAGCGTCAGTTAGAGCACAAGGCAGAGACCGGGGAGGATGCCTGCAGAAGGTGTTCACCAGGAAACACTGTGGGAAGGTGTGTCTGGTTGTCTGGGTTACGGCTTTCGTCCTGGGCCTTCCTGATCTGGTATTCTCCAAAGTGAGGTTGACAGCCAATAGGAGCATCTGTCTGGCCATCTACCCCCCATACATGGCACGGGAGGTTAAAGCCTGCCTGGAGATAGCAGAGGTGCTACTGGGCTTCCTGGTTCCTCTCCTGGTTATGGTATTCTGTTACTGGAGCGTGGGCCAGGCGCTAAGGGGTCTCCCTGTCCAGAGCAGGGGCAAGAAGTGGAAGGCTCTGCGGGTTCTGTTGATAGTGGTGGGGGTATTTGTGGCCACTCAGCTGCCCTATAACACGGTGAAGGTCTATCGGGCTATGGACTCTGTCTATACCTTAGTGACCCAGTGTGGGGTGAGTAAGGCACTGGACCAGGCAGCTCAGGTCACAGAGAGCCTGGCCCTCACTCACTGCTGCCTCAACCCGATCCTCTACGCCTTTGTGGGGTCGTCCTTCCGACAGCACATGATGAAAGTGGCCAAGATGTTTGGCGAGAGGAGAAGAAGGAGTAGAAGAGGAAGGACAGCTCAAAAAGAGGAGCAAGGAATCGAGATGTCATTTAATTCTCACAGTAGGTCCCAAGAGACCAACACATTCTCCATATGAGTTAGTACTTCTATTTCGTGGTGAGCAAGTCATCTGTATTAATGAAATATATTTTTCCCCAAATCATCTATAACTTTTACTATACGTAGTAGAAAACCAACAGCAACCCCTCTGGGAGATATTATTATGAAAAGAGCAGCAGTGAGCTATGTGTGGAAACTGTCCAGACACTAAGAATTTCAGTCTAACATAAACATCCCGATCCCTGCACGGCAAAAACAGGAGGTTGTTTATTGTATATAACACTAAGACTTCCATGTTCAGATTTTTTTTTCAACAAAATATACTTTTTACGTTTCTCTCCCTTTCCTTCCAAACAACACAACTCAAAAGAGTGAATAGAAATAACCTGACTGGGGAATGCCCTTTGCTGCATAACTCACAAGCTTGTATGTTTTATTGTTTATTCAGATCCCCAAAGTAACAGCTCTTCCTCCTGGGTTCCACAAGAAACCTTAACACTCTTACAACTTATAGATATAAAGAGTATAAATAAGATTAGGACTTCAAAATAATGCTCTACAATACATATTGTACACTGAAATTATGAGAAGAAAAATAAACCTATTGTGGCAGTGCACTTTATGAAAACAACTCTGAAATGGCTGGTTGTGGGAGAGATCTCAAGTTGGATGCGATACCAAATTAAATTAGATACATCAGCGGCGCAAAAATCCAACCAGAAAGCGTCTGTTTTTTATCTTAATCAAGTGAAATAAGTGTCTTGCTTTTGATTCTAATCAACTAAAATAAATAGATGCTGCTACATCTCGCTGAACGACCAAATTACGTCTCCAGAGGCTGATTACCAGAAGTGATCCATGCCAGCAACTGAAGTGGGTGGGGAACACTGATTTTCAATCTCTAAACATTGTTCCTTACTTGACTATTCTTTCTCACCACAGACTAATCCTGTTAACACCGATCTATCCACTCCTGATCATCTATTTCATTCCTCACCTCTAAGAGATTACCGTTTTCCTCAAAATTAAAAGATGAAACTTCATATCAAATTGTCCACCAAAGAGCTTCTGGACTGGTTGCACTGTGTTTTGTGTTGCAGATAACATATTCTTGGGCCAAGTACAACTATGTCCAGTGGGCATTCACTTCCTTTGATGTGTTTTGTGTGACCTAAATTCCTTAGAACATCTGAAACCCACATTTACATCTTTATTCACCACAGTTTCATTCTGAGTAGGAAATTACAGGAAAGTCAACAGACCGAAACCACAACCTCTAGTAACCTTTTTTAAGGGCGATGCTGAAATGTTGAAGGGATAATTTGATAATGTTGTGGGAAGAGTATGCATTTTCTTGAGATAAATCAGTCTCTTGATAGTTGAAAACTGTAATCGTAGTTTTTCTTTAACCCTGATTTAGCCAGGCAAGACTAAAAACCCATTTGTATTCATACTGTAGGAGTAATCGCAGGGGGAGGGAGGGTTACACTCATTCAAACATTTACACCTGGGAACTGCACCACCACAGTACTGTTACCCACTTGCCACTGAGATTAAAATGGGACAGCATTTTATTTGGGAACTCTTTGCAAATCCAGGATAACTCCTCAGTCTAGTAATTTCTCATAGCAGGGAGATGTTTTGCTGTGTTTTGTCAGATTACGGTTTATGTCATTAGTCTCTCAGTCAAATCTTCAACACAATAAGGCGGAGGTGAACGGTCATGCTCTGGCATGTGTGGCTTTACATGTGGAAACCATTAATCTCGGCTTACCATCTGCTAACTGAGAAACACACTGTTCTCAACCACAACAAGCTGTTAGCTACAGTGCTCTGACCAACAAAACCCACTGTATGTTGTAAACAAACTTCACAAGTCCAAATAAAAACGAATGGTTTCCACGGATAAATGAAAACCATGTTGGCAAAAGGCCATATGTCTTATGAATGTTTGTGGTAATGTTGTTTGTATGATGTATTCATAAGCCCCCTGGGGTTTCATTGTCTTATCTGTAAAAGTTTTTTTATTGTTTTTCTTCTCTGTTCTGTTTTTTTGTAATCATTCACTCATACAAAATAAACTATGTAATCAGTGAATGGGGTCTTGACAAAAAAAAAAAAAAAAAACACTTAAAAAGTTCAAAGCCCAAAATCAAATGTATTTATTGAAAAACTTTGGTCCAAAAATGTGCAAATAAACAAATAGGACAAAGAAACATTAACCTTGCAATCAAAGAAAACTATAAATATACAAAAGTGCCAACTAAGGCACTTACATTAGGCCTCTGATAATTACTGGCTAATTATTAAATTACAACGAAGGCAGCGAACCAGTTTCAATTTCAACAAACTAGAACTAAGGATTGTTTTTCTTAAATTAAGTAAAAAAAAAAGATTTGCTATTCAAATATACAACTATAAATAGTTATTTGAAAAAACAACAACTCTGAAGCCTAAAATGGCAGTGTCTAATTTACAAAAGAAAGCAGTATAAGTATTTATGGCATTTGCACGAGATTAAAGTTACAAATGTAACGAAAATAATCACGTTAAATACAATAAAATGACGTATTGTGAAATATAACTGGGAGATTTCCATGTAAAGAATGTTATTACCAATGTGCTTACATACCCTGTACTAGATACATTAACACTGTATCAAATGTGTTGTAAAATAAATAGCATTCATTTCAATACTGAATTGTTATAAGTTACTGTTTGATTTACATCAAATCTGTAAAGTATCAAGAAAAGCAAAACACTGACGTAGGCCTAAATGTTGATTAAACTATGAAAAGTACTTCCGTTGTCTTAAGGTTTCTGGCCTTCCACTGAAACCAAGGCTATGGAAGAATACAAATACACACAAAAGTGCACTAGGAGGCATAAGGATTTGCCCTGATTCACCTCCACTAAGGGACCTAATTTCTCTGGAATGTTGAAGCTTTCCCCCCCTGTAAACCGTTACAAATAGGGCTCCAAATATGGCTCCATCAGCATCTACCCCCCACACTTAACTCCCTTGTAAAAACCAAATAAAAGGATCATGACTCAAGGTTACCTCAATAAATACCCTATGGCCAATTCATTCAGACACTATGTGTTGTTACCATTTATATAACTAAGACTTACTGCTGGCAGAGGGCAAGAGGCCATTACAGTAAATAGGAGTTTGTTGGATCACAGAACTTGTGGGTTTTTAGGAGGGCAACAGTTTGTTTAGGCAATAGGCAGTGCAATAGTAACAAAAAGGGAAAAAAAATATTGAAGCTTCTTCAGAAAGACAAAGAATAGCTCTCGGAGATTGTACAAACATACAGCAGTGCCAGTGTCAGCAGTCAGTAATTGAGGATCTGCACATCGAACAGGTCACACACTCCTTCATTGTCGTCCAGGTTGAAGTTGTAGTCCACTCCTGCATTTGGAGAGAGGCGCACCAATGGGAATACTGCAAAACAAAACGGACGAGGTGGACCAAAATCTACATTCATCCCAAGTATATTGTAATTAGCTGCTTTGTGAAAACATAATTATAAAAGTTTTTTTTAACTGGGCCTTGTGATGCTTACCATCAGTAGACATGAGCTCATCAATTAGGTCAGCAACTCCTATAAGACAATAAAACAAAAGATTATTCATAGTTGAACTATTTCACAGTGAAATGGTATGCATTAGCTGTTCTGGACCACCTAGCTTCAACAGTGATTCCTCTGTATCAGCAAGAAGATATCCACCACTGCTATAAGAGTATATAATTCAGCTAGTTTTTCCTCTGAAACATCACGAGGTGTAGTCCTAATGTTTGCAATGTTCCACTTTAAAACATGTTTAGGACTGCAAACTTCATTAGAACCCCAACTGGAACCGATAAAACATAAATTGCCCCTGCTGCATGAGATTACAGAAGAAACATTGCTTCGTCTAAATACATTCACATAGCCCTATTTCCCTCTCTTACCCTCTCGCTCCTCCTTCATGTGGTCTCCAGTAGTGTTGAGCTTCAACAGGCTGCCCACATCCAGCACAGATTGGAGCTCCTGGCCAGCCAGGTCAGTCTGCTGCTGCATCAGCACTGGTGCTGTGTGGGAGGGGCACTCTGCAGGGAGGACGGGAGGTATTACAACAACATGTAACATGTAACATGTAAACATGTAACATGTAAAATTCCTGTAAAATAGCTGTGTATGCAGCAGCATAGAGATAAGAAAATCTTTTCCTTTGCTAGCAAGTTTTTACCCTCAGTCATTACATTTTTAAAAAGGAAAGGTTTCAAGGAAAGGAAGACTTTTAGACATTTTATATATCTTGTCCAAACAGTTTATACCTTATTTTATGCCTTTGCATTGTCAATGCTTTTATATCGATGTGTTTTCTGATGTTTTTTATGTTATGCAAAGTAAATTCCCAATAACGCTTCATTCATCCACCCATTCATCCTTGGATCTATGGCAACAAGTCCCCTCCTTACCCATCTGTATGTCAGGAGGTGTGGACGAGGGTGTCAGCACTTCATCGTGTTCAGGCAGCGCCATCTGGTGGTCTGAGCAGAGAGAGTCCTGGCTGCAGGAGGAAGAGGAGGTGTTGGCAGTCGTGTAGGAGGAAGACGAGAGTGGGAACCTCTGCAGGCCAGCAGGGGTGCTGGGTGGAGTTGGCATGGCATAGATATGGTCAGCGGGGGGCACGGAAAAGACCACAGGCTTGGAGGAATCCGACTCCCTGTTGATGAGCATGACCTGGATAGGAGCTGATTGGCTGCGTAGGTTCACCTGGTACTTCTTCTGACCATTCGGGCCCTGATGAGGAGCAGTTTCGAGATTAACATAGTCATTGACTGCATTATTTTTATATGGAAGATGGGATGGTAGGGATTCAGTGCCTTGCTTTCAAGAACACCGAAGCAGGATGGACGCTTGGTGTTACAGGAGACTGAACCCGGGACTTCCTGTTGAAGGACACCTCCCTAATCATGATGCCAAACTGCAACCCCAAGGTTTGTGACTATCGATGACTGAAATACATGCAAATACATGCTATGGCTTACAGAAAAAAGCAGCTAGGCCTCATTAGCAAGCCTGTTTTCCTTTTCATTTAGACTTCACGCTGCACAAGAAACTTCTCCTGACATCTATAACCTGTTTTTATAACAGGCTGATATAGGTCTATATATAGTCTGATATCCATCCAAAGCAGTATAACAAGCTTGTGGTTAGTTACTAACCATTTCAGGTAGTGGCACCTCCAGCTGTGTCCCTGCAGGAGCCATCACAGCCAGCAGAGTGTCTCCGTTGAAGGCGTTGCAGATGTCCTCATGTGTCACAAACTTATAAGTGTAGGGGTGTTAAGTTATTACTTAGTGGAGGAAAAGGGAGACAATAAACTGGAAAAACAAGACCATGAGAATTGTGTAACTCAGGATTAGCCTGGCCCTGATTTCACAATGGCAAGACTGACAATGGCAATTATATCTATAATCCTCCCTTTACAGCATTTGCTCCATTCAATAAACAATGTTCAAAGGATCAAATAAGCATTTTCTTGCTCAAAGAAATAAATGGGGGCTAAAGACGACTAGAATTACAAACTATAGAAGCGAGATAGAAAAAAATCAAGATTACAAAACACTCTTCTGTCCAGTTTCACTGAAATGGCAAACCTAAACCCTCAGACTGACAACATTTATGCAGATGTTTTGAAGGCCTATGTATACTGTCGAACCCTAAGTTGCTTTTTAATGATTCTACATAGTATAGGGGGATTTTCTCCAGATTATTATTTTTTTGCCTAATGCAAGTCCCTTGTTTTTTGCAAATGAGACACCAGATACTAAATTACCTCAAAATGGTAGGGCAAATAACAGAATAAAAACAGAATGCATTAATAAGAAAATAAGATGACATAAAAGGATATGTGTTGGCAATAGGGTCATGGCTAAGGTGTTTGATGCTCTGCTCCAGCCAGGCCTTCTGGTTGTCCAGCTCCCTCTCTTGGACCTCCAGCTCAGAGATCTGGGCCTTCATCATCTCCACCTGCTCCAGTATCTCCTGGCTCTGGCTGCCAGTGTTCTCCCCCCTGGGTATAAGGAAGAGGAAGTGGCTTGGGTGATGGATGTGTTACTCTGCACTGTTATAGCATGGAAGTATGTTCTGAGATCTTTTGCATGAACAACTTTCAAGTTCCTAAAACTACTGAAGGCGATAAATGTTAGTAACAAGGTAAATATTTCAAAAATTCTAAGCCTGGAAGTAGCAAAAGTGTGATTGTTCAAACCTCCATTGGATTATATTCTTGTTTTTTTTCTCAATCAGCCCAACACCTTCCAGTACATTGGTGATGTCATATATCCTCCTCTTCTGCCTCACTGCCAAGCTGTCTGCAGCCTGTCAATTCAGACAACGGACACTTTATAAAGGATGTTACTCAATGACAACTTCATATGAGCCCATGTGGACAAAGTACATCACAGATGACACTTAACGGGCATTATAGTAGAAAACCGCAAATTCCTGTGTGAAACAATGCATGAGGTAAGAAAGACTCAGGCAAACGCATTGAATAGGATAAAGGATTTGGCAAATGAAGCTGCACAAACAACAAATCAAACCACTTGGAACATTATACAATAGCAGGGGAGGAGGGAGGAGTGAAAGGGGCTAAGGAGCCTGCTGTGTAAACATTACCCAGCTTTGGCGCACAAGAAGAGAGGGAAAATTCCTCCTTATCATCACAATGATGACAAAAAGGAAGAATTGTAGAAAACACTAAACACTTCAAGTAACTCTTTTGAAGATACAGCCACAAGTTGTCAATGCAGTGAAAGCAGTTAGCTAGTCATGACTGAATGTCTTTCAGCAAAGTTTTGGGTTGAAAATGTTAACATTTATTCACACTTATTTGCAAGAGCTACTGACAAGTTAGGTACCAAGGAGAATCCCTAAAAAAACAGAATAATTTAGGCGATAACAGGAAACAGACATTGAGAGGAACATGTGTACTGGTGGCACATCACAAAAGCATGAGGTAAAGTGAAAGTCTAAGCAATGATAGTGATGATCTCACAGTGGTTCCCAAATTGGGGTCTGTGGACCTCCAGGGGTCATTGAGGGGGTTCCAGGGAGTCAGCATCAAAATGAGCATTGATTTAATTTCGCTCACTAGAATTTAGCCCAATAGATCTACAGTATAGACAGTAAGTATTTCTGTACTGCACTTTTAACTACAAACGTCATGGGGTTCCTTGGGACACAATCTTCACAAATTTAGTCTGTGGTCTATTTGGTCCTTAACATGAAAACGTATGGGAACCCATGATAAATCATATTTAGGACTCCTACCTTCACCTATGCATTGGTTAATTATGATTAACCTTTGTGATTGCACGTTGAATTAGAACTTTTCATAGATTATATGTTGGAGTTCAAAACGCTAAGGCCTAGCAATAGTGGCTAGCTGCTAGTCCCACCTGGAAAACAAATCAATGCACCTGACTGGCTCAGTTAGTGACTGACAGAAGGTGGTAGGGGGCTACCGGCTCTTTGTTCACCTCAAAACACCAGTTGAATGCTCAAAAACAAACCACAAATAACACCAGTGAGCTTGCTCGCTGGTTCACTGACCACTTTCAGATCAAGGACGCCGTCCTTTGCCTCTTGAAGCAGACTGACAAACTTCATCGTGAGGAGACCCAAACTTTTCTCGTGGCGACTCGGTGCCGAGCGAACGGTCTCTGCCATTGTCTCAAATTCCATGTATATAAATCTTCCTTCTTTAAAACAACGCCTTACTTAGTGAGTCGTTCTGTGTTTGACTACAAATGAAGATAATTTCTTTCCATTCAGGGTGTTTACGTTCGCTGAGTGGGACGACGGCAAAATCTGTTTGTAGGGTTTTTAAATGAACGGACGTTACGTTAGATTACAGTTGCCACGGTAACCTTCTTGCCCTCCCTGCCAAGGTAACCCCTCCCCGCTCGCCTTGACTCCGCCCCTGCCCTTTGCCACCTGACCTAGTGGCCAGATCGTAATCTCGAATTGATCGATCAATCCCAAACCTTGAACTAGTCATTTTTAAACCGAGATTAAATCGTTCAGCCTCTAGTTTCTCAACTTGGCCTCTTCAAAAATGAAATCACCATATACCATATAAACCATGTTTACAGTAGACACTAAAGTAAACAGTTTACTTTCCACCCGATCCAGGCTCCAGATAAACTTTGCTTCCACCCAGATTCAGCTGTTAAATCTCTGTGCTTCCACTGTAGCCTCTTCAAAAATGAAATCAGCAGAAACGTTTTATATATTGAGTTTGGGCAAACACACAATGAATTTTCCTATCATAACTGATATTTACTGACTAATAAAAAGGAACCAAAAACGTTCTCAGAGAGATTTTATTAGATAAATCATGATATAATAAAATACATCTATAATAATTTAACAAATATATAAAATTGTACAGAAAATGGATTTAAATTAAAAAATACAACAACCTTTCAGAGCTCATTAAGTAATTCATTTTTTCCATAAAAGCTCCTTAAATTTGTAAATGTGGACATTTCATAGTGGGTTTCATAGTGGCAAACAAGTCATTTCAGGAGTTAGAAGTCTTTCAGTACACTGGTGAGACGTTTCATTTTCTCTTCCATGATTCTCTTGTTAATTTCTGTCTCTTCCAGGAGCTGACGCATCTCCTCCTCCACTTGAAACACCTGAGGAAAAGACATGCACACACAGTCACACACACAAAATCTAAGCTGCAGCAAACAAATGAGCTTCAGTAGTTAAATTGTTATGATTTGCAATGCCAAAAGAGTAAACATTTACATTGTGGATAATGCAGTCCATTATCCACAATGACCAATCACACACCTACACCCAGAACTACTCAGAACTGCCCTAACTTGCACTAAGTTATTATTTCTTGCACTACTTGTATAGCTTTTGGATATTTTTTATACAAAGAAATTGTGTGCCTCTCTCTTGTTTTTTACTGCTGCATAACTACAATTTACCCTCGGGGACAATAAAAATCCATCTAATCTAATCTAATCTAATCTAATCTAATGTATTATAAATTCAACATGTCATCAGTGAGGTCAGCAATATTGTACCTTCTGATTGGCTTGTTCTATAAGTTTCTGCTTGTCATTGGCCAGTCGTAGGATCTCAGCTTGATGGGACACCTGGACAGACTCCAGCTGTCGACGGAAAGCATCATCCACACAGTGTAACTTCTGTACTGCAGCTCTGTACAACAAATGCAACACATGATTTTAACATAAGGTCAATGCTGTCCAGTTTTTAGTTTGGATGGCCCCACCACTAAGACAGTCTAATCATTATCTGTGAACTCTCTACGGAGCGACTCCAGCCTCCATACATGATGACAGGGTGTCTGCAAGTTTCATCAACTTAAATTGTAGACGTTTTAAGACCTTTTTTAATGCCAGTTTGAATGAAATATAACAGCAATTTCACATTTAAAAACACATGAAAATGAAACTGAACTGAAACTGTAGATCTAGAACAGTGCACCAAGAAACTATTATAATATAATTTAAGACATTTTAAGACTTTTTCAGGACTTGCAGGCACCCTGGATCATGTCTCAAGTCTGATTCTTGGAGTTCTCCATGTTGAGTTTTGCTCCCCTTTGATATCGAAGCATACTTGTGTGCTTCTGTTGCTTTCTCTCTTTCCTCCAGCAGCAAGCATTCCTTCGAGTCAAAGTTCTCCTTCATGCGCTTCACCTGGCTCTCCAGCCGAGTCAGCAGGTCCGCCTTCTCCTGCCACTTTTTATTGGTGGTACTAAGAATAATGAGACAGAGCATAAGACAGAATGGTAGTGATGAAATTAGTCAGAGTAAAAGGAAGTAATCAGATAGGATGCTTTTTTCTTACACTCAAACGCAAAGCGCAGCAGTGAGCATCACTGCTAACAAGAGCTCAAGATGTTCAAGGAGTGTTACATCATTCATAGCTTTAAGTAACAAAGGTGGTAACATTGTTGAGAATTACAATGGACAAGAGGAGTTAGCCCGTTCTGAAATGCATGGGTACATGACATCCTCAAAGGGATTACACAGCACAGAGAGTTTTATCATCTCGTCCAAGGTTGAATCTAAATCTAAATCTGAAAAGCTCAACCTGGATAGTGCCCATTTCAAGGGCTATTTTCGCCTGATAGTGGAGCAGCTCGACCAGCTTGTTCAGCTTTTGAAATCAAGGATTGTGACACCGATGTAATGTGCAGAGCAGCTAAAGTTGAGACATGTTCAACTTGGAGTACCCCAAAACGTGAGCTGCATAGTTTGTGCCTGCCACAACCAAACCATTCAAAATAACTGGATACAAGGCACAAGCATGTTCAAAAAAGCGTCCTTTGTGACCACAGCTTTAGTGAGAGTGAGTGAATAACCGTATGTGTTTGTCCAGGGTCTCAGTCCTCATCCTTGCATCAAATGAGACCAGTTGTTTAACAGCACTGTGTATGTGTGGTGTGCGTGCATGTGTGTGATGGCACCCTTGCCTGTAAACTCTTTTGAAATCCTCAAGCTCGACCTCCTTGTCCTCCAGCTGCTGTTTCAGCTCCTCCTTGCGCAGGCTGAGCTGCTCTAGCCGCTCCCTGAGCTCAGCCAGCGGGGCCACCTCCTCATCCAGCTGCTGCTGGAATCTCTTCTGGGCCTGGACCGCCTCCTCACGCAGCCTCCGGATCTGCTCGTCACGCTCCTGTAAGGCCTGGGGAGTGGGACGGAGGGGGAGGAAGAGGAGGCGGGAGGAGGGAGAGAGGAACAAAAGGGGAGGGAGAGAATTATGCATTATTTAATTTGTCAATAATTTACTGGCGTTTAAACCGAAGTTGCTGCGATGAATTGTGTGAAAAATCCTACAAAGCGAGGAAGACAGCAACTCCCAAGAATGGACTGCAACCACAGTGTTGCTTTTTAATACATAATGCTCACTTTGTTTAAAACTGAAGTTTCGACATTGTGTTTTTCTAAAAGTTCAGCTTTGTGGTTGTGGTTTGTGGTTTCAGTCCATCCCTGGGAGTTCATGCAGATTTGACTATTTTTGACAAGCACCCCCACGCCACAAAAGGCTGTTTTGCTGCGCAGGTACAACACCAAACATAACCAGACTGCATTGTCTCATTGTGTCTCAGGATAAATAAAGGATAAGACAGTTAGGTAGATATGAACATGAACAACCACATACCATATCCATTATAATATACAGTAGTAAAATTGATGGAATAGAAAAAGACGAATAACCGTACACTACTTTTGTTAACAGCCTACATGACTTCATCCATCAAAGTATCCTACTACCTCTTTGAGTTTGCGGATGGTCTCTGTCTGGTCATCGATGATCTTGGCTTTGATTCTGAGGGCATCGTTGTCCCTCTCGTTCTGTTTCTTCTGCGTCCCCAGCTCAGTGCCCAGCACCTCTATCCTGGCCTCCAGGCGACCACGGTCCTGAGCTAATGACACTCCTACCAAAAATATATGGATGAAAAGGTGAATTTTATTATGGCTCTCAAGACGTCACCTAACGCATGTGTGCATGCGGTGTGTGTGTGTCCCAAATAACCACTAGATGGCAGCCTTTACTTGATACCCAAGAAATGAAACCTCAACGCAGTCAGGCTCACAGCTGCTGCTCCCTCCATACTGACGCTGAAGTAGAATCTCTAAAATGTTGGTGGTGCTTAGATATCTGAATAAAGGAGGTAACTCACTTTGCCCATGGCCAATATGTGGCATTCACCTGGACAATGCATAATAGAGCAAAGAGGGACTCCAGGGAAGCCTTGAACTACTGTATCTCGACAAAAAACTAAAAGTGGCTGCCAGCGTGTATGATTATGCACTGTAACGTTTGTACAGCCACAAAATGGATTGGCTATGAACAACAGTGGAGAGCGAGTTCCCTAATGACCTCCTCCTACCCTGCTGAGCAAGCTCCTGGCCCCAAATCCTCCTCTCTGCCCTGAGGCCGTCTATTACTGACTCCTGGGCTGTGAGCTGAGACAGAAGTCGCGACTTTTCCTTCTTCAGCAACTCAAGCTGCAGGCTGAGACGCCGGTCCTGCTCTGCTTCTGCTTCCAGGGAATGCAGACGGCCCTGGCAGACGGACGGACAGACAGAAAGACAGGAATAAAGATCAACTGATGTCATGGCTGAAAGATTGACAGGTAGCTGGACCATTCATTATTCACGATGTCTCAAAGGATGCCTTCTCAGTCTCTCGAACAATACTGAAAAGGCAATGACTGATGCCCAGGACCAGTATCCTCTACTCATCTTCCTCTACTCTACTCATCTACGCCACTATCTGAAGTGACTTACAAAGCTTGACCGAACAAGTTACAAAAAATTCCCTTTCGAGTGCCACAGAAGAATTCTGACAGATCTCGCTCTGTTACTGTGTCGCTGTACCTTTAGTTCAGTGACAGTGTCTCTCTTGGCTTTGATGAGCTCAGAGATGCGGCTCTTCTGTTCTTTGACCATGGCTGTGAGCTCCTGCACAAGAGAGCCTGATTGCCTCTCCCTCTGCTGAGACTGGGCGAGGGCCGCCTTGACCCCCGACAGCTCTGCAGTCAGCTGATCGCACACCTCCTTGACCTGTAGCGTGTAGCGGGAGGACAGGGAATTTAATGTGAAAAATAATTGTAGGAGTTAAAAAGAGTACGGACATTGGTCCAAGAGTTACCTGACATGGCAATTTCATCAATCAATGTCAAGTTTGAGGTCTGACAGAATAGGTTGTCAGAGTAATAGAATTCCGGAAAGCAATCTTTTAAAGGTTCCCATGGATGTGGATTTGACTGGCAATCTGTATCTCCTTCAGACTTTGCCAAAGGTTAAAAAGTTACAGAATTAAAGTAGCAAATTTACCCAGACATTAGCAATCAAGAATAAGATTACATTTCTTGCAGACGGGCAAATGAAATCTGTAACCGTAACAAGGAAATAAAGATTGATTCAAATCCAGTCCTTTTATATAGCTTGCTTCCCATGGCAACGACAGGCTACTTATCCAGAGTCAAATTATCCTACTTCAATCTCAGCCTTCACCGTCAGGCAGATGAAAAAACGAAGCCTATCAAGATTGGGGTCAATTCCAGTTCAAACCATTCACTTTTATTGGACACAGGAATAATTTCTCAACGGAAATGCAGAGAGAATTTGAGGGGACACCGCTCCAGTGTGTTCACTGTATAGCTGGTGTTCATCTCTGGCCAGACCTCAGAGAAGCGAGCAGCCTCGATGGTGAGTGCCATGCGAAACTCGTCCTCCAGGGCGGCGTACTGCTTCCTGCCCTCGGCCAGTTTCTCCTCCAGCTCCACCTCTCTATGGGCAAGTCTCTGTTCCACAGAGGCAACCTCTTTCGCCACTGTGTCACGGAAATCCACCCCACCAGGCATCAACCGCAACTCCAGCTCTTTCCTGTGAAACAGTGCATTGATAGTAAGGATGGGACATTCACCTGCTTGCCATTACAGACAGGATAATTTGTATGTTGTAATTTCAACGTGGGATAAAAGGCACCTCCAATTATATTATATGGGTCTCTTTAAAAAAAAAAAAAAGTGTTGTGTTGTGTTGTGAGTTGTAAGTGTTGTGTAAACAGCAGTGGGGGTAAAGCCTGTGTTGCAATGATTAGTTTGATTCCAAGATGAGATCTCCATCATTCATGCTGGCAAAATCAGCATGAAATTAATTAATTACTGAATATTTCTAGGTAGTTCAATTATCTAAGCTATCTTGAGTCCTTAATT